>VDFB02105785.1:304012653-304162084 GCA_007258455.2 Sequoia sempervirens
AATGCTAAACAATGAGTGAATGCGTATGAGTGAATTCTCAACAAAAGGTAAGTGAATGCTCAACAAAAAGTAAGTGTCAACAATGAAGGTTGGGCAGCTATTTATAGAGCCCCAGCCCCAACGATTTCCTTCTAAAAAGGCATGTGGTTTGCCACCTTTGAAATATGAAATATTCAACCCAGTATGTGGCACATTTTCTCTCCCTTAATTTCAACATGGTGAGTCGGCCTTTAGTAATTGACAGCAAAATGGAGACTAATTCCATTGCACATGGTGAATCTAAATCAATTGACACCTACAGGTTCATTTCCCAAATGTGGCGCCAATTTCATACTATGGCGGGTAAGATAATCACAGAGAAAAATTCATTTGATGATTAATGCACACATAGCCTATCAACCAGGTTGAATCGATAGAGCTCTCAGCTGCGTTGTACTTTGCCATAGACTTGGTCACTAATCAAATGCTTCAGTGTTTTGCGTGCATAATACCAGGGCACGCGACTTCTTCAAGCGCCATTTGTTTCATATTTTGATTGCCATTGCATATTGGTATATCATATCGATTCAAATATTAATTTGTTTCCATGCTAAAATGTTAAGCTATAGAAATATTTCGATTTCCATAAGATTGGATAATAAAGTATTTCAATTTCCATTGTCAAATGATAAATATTTCAATTTATTCGATTTCCATGGTTTGATGATTAATATTCAATTGAATATGAAATAATCTGATTCCCATAGTTGAGAGATTAATATTAAATCAATATGGGAAATAATTTGATTTCCAATTATGGGAGTTTAATATTAAATATATATATATATATATATCCCATTGTAAACATATCGTAAGCCAATCAACATATCCAATATGTATATGTAAATTCATCAGGCAGTAATAATATAATATTTTTAATATCCACAAAATATAGGTTGTGTGCATATATACATGTATATACCTGTATATATACCTCTATGTACATGTATGTGTAGGTATACCATATCGATGCATCCGTATGAGCATATCCATTTGCCAAGATACGCTTGTATCGATATGCTAAGTTACCGGTTCGGTTTTGGGTTCGGGTTCAGGTTCGAGAACCCGGTTCGCCGGTTCGGGAAATTTTTTTTTGGGGTTTGGGTTCGTTTTGGGTTCGGTAATACAAAAACATATAAAAATCAGAAATATATACATATTTGCAGCAGTATTTAAGTTCAGCATACACCACCATATTAATAGTCAAATAACATAGCAAAAATACACCACCACTTTATAGTTTATACTCAAAAGTCAAATGTCATGATATAGAATTATAAATTAAAGTTCAAACTTCAAACATAAAAATGTCAAGTGTTTACAATGTCAATCTGAATCATATGGGTAATAAAAAAAAGCAGCATCATTAGCAACATTAGATGCTACATTTTGTGTAGAACCACAAAGAGCATTAGTGGCACTCGCACAAGCACTGCCACTAGCACTAACACTAGCACTGACACTAGCACTCTCATGCTCAGTAGTTGCTTCAGGCTAATAGTCATCATCAATATCAAGTGCAGCTAAGTGACTTGTGGAAGCATCCAAGTCAAGCTGCTCTAGCTCAATATCCCACCTCCTTGTGTCTCCTTCTTTGTAGGAACTATGTTTGTGTGTAAGGAGGCGCAAGTTTGAATGCACATACACCAAGTCCTCAGCCTTTTTTGAATGTAGCCTATTGTGTTTTATTGAGTGGATGAAGGAGTATGTGCTCCAATTCCTCTCAGAAGAGGATGAACTAGCAACCTATTAAGACCAAATTAAAATTAAAATTAGTAAATAGTTAAAGAGTTACAAAAATTAACTAAACAAAATTATTAATTAAAATTTAAAATTAAAATTACAAATATAAATTATAAAACTTACTTGGGATAAAACTTTTATTGCAATAGGTTGGAGGTGCATGTATTCTTGCCCATGGAAGTACCACCAACTATGAGCAGCCACCCTACACTTGTCTCGAAGAGCATCCATATTCTGATCAGAACTCCCAGAGCATGCAAAAGCCATAAACTCAGCCCTCACTCGATCACGTTGGTCATGATCACTGAAGATTCTACGAATTGCTGCCTTGTACCCTTGGGCCACTTCACCATCCCTATATGGAGCAACTCTTGATGAAGTAGAAAGTATCTCAGGGCTATAATATTTGGGCCTCAATGCAAAAGCGAGAAGATGCAAGGGAGTGGTCATTTTGTTCCATCTATCAACCATGATTTCCTGTAGCTCTTTGAAGAATTTTTCTTTAGGATCTCCCTCTTTTGCATTGATGATGGATCTCATCTTCTCAATCATTGAGTCGATACCATCATATACTTCGCCCAAACAAGGTCTATCCAAGTCGGTGTAACGGATCATGCTCAATATGGGCTCGGTGAAACTGACGAGATACTCAACACGATCCCACCAACCATCATCTAGGATCCTTTGCTTGATCCTATTTGCCCTTTCATTGCTAGATTGCCTCCATACAACCCAATTAGGGCTGATTACCATGGCAGATAGTGCCTCACGAACCTTTATAAGTCGTCTCAACACAATTGTGTTGGAGGCAAAACGGGTCTCGGCAACCTGTTTGAAAATCAAAATTAAAATTAAAATATAATTTAAATATACAAAATCAAAATTTAAAAATTAAAATTAAAAGAAAATTAAAAAATTAAAAAATATTGAGAATTAACTTACCTTCAACAACCCCAATTTAGAGAATTGTCTAAACATTCCTTGCGTCATATGGTGGTTGGTGACAAACATTTGGATGTCTTCACCCTCCGCATACACCTGTTTGATCCATTCAATTTTGGATCCAATTTTTTGTAGCATTAGATTGAGGGAGTGGACAGCACAAGGTGTCCAAAAAATGTGTGGATACTTCTCCTCAACAAATAACCCAGCAGCCCTACAATTTTTGGCATTGTCAGTTACAACTTGCACAACATTTTGATGGCCCACTTCTTCAATAGCTTGGCAAAGGATGTCAGCAATAAATGGACCATCTTTCACCTGTCCTTCACAATCCACTGCTCTCAAAAACATTGCCCCTTTAGGGGACACAGCAATAACATTGATCAATGGGCGATTTCTTGCATCTTTCCATCCATTAGAAACTATGGTCACCCCTGTTTCGATCCACGAATCCCTTATGGGCTTCAAAGAGTCTGCTACATGTTTCACCTCTTTCTCCAATAAGGTGCAACGCACCTTCTCAAAACCTAGGCCCTTATACCCCTTTGGAGCCTCATTAATAGATTTCACCATTTTTGCCAATATGGTGAACGGACAACATTGAATGCCAATCCATTGGCATAGACACATCTTGCTATGTCTTGATCAACAATCTCTCTTGCCTCATTTTGAAATGAAGCTTCCAACTATCCTTTAGATCTTTTATTTGAAGAGGGCATGGTTTGCTCTTGAGGGATGTCCATAAATGGATGGCTTTCTGTAGGTGGAAAATAAGGTGGTGGTGTAGGGGGTTTCATGGATCGAGATCCTTTCTTCAAAGGATGGCTTGTTTTACCATCGGTTGTTTTTTGGTCTGCCTTTTCTTGCTCAGCAATATATTTCAACACTATATGTTCTGGAATGCCATCGTTGTTTTCACCTGGACAATTTTTGATGCCTGTTTCAAGGATCCCGCACAAGTGCCCTTTTACTCGACTGTATGAGCTCGAATATTGAACATTGCAATGACTACAAATCCAAACATATCCTCCACCACCTAGAAGTTGCTAAACCATTTCTACATATTTCCAAAAGGGAGAGGTTGGGTTTATTTTGAAACGAGATTGGATTGAGCCTGAGGAGGTACCGGTTGCCATTGTAATACGGAATAGGGAATACCTAAGGCACAACATATTGAAATTTTGGTATTGATTCATTGAATTTGAAACTAAAAGACTTAATTAATTTCAAAAAAATGAAAAAATTGAACATGTTGATGTGTTATAGACATTTAGAAGAATGAAAAGTAAAACAAAACAATAATTAAAAAGCAAAACAAAAGAGTTGAAGTTCACTTGTGAAAAAAAATGTAAAAAAAATAATCAAAAAACCTACCTCTTTTGAAGAAATCTTGCTCTACGATCTTCTTAGCAACGAATAGACACTTGCAAGTGCTTAGGAATAGCACAACAATCAACTTTGAACAATCTACAATCAGCCTTCAAGTCTATTCCAGCGTGTGCAAGCAAAAGGGAAAGTTGAGCAATGGAGGCAAAAAATCCTTTTTTCTCATTCACAAATTGGTAAATGAGTTTCACTTTACCTATTTCATGTTTGTGAGGCAAATATTAGTGTTAGAAATAATTATAAAGTCATTAAAAGTAAAAAAACGAGTCAAAAAATTATTAAAAAAATGAAAAAGAACGCTACCGGGCTGGACAGAACCCGTTCGAATTTCTAACCCACCGACCTAATAAATATGGGTCCTAAATCGGTCAACCCACAAATTCAAAATACGGACCTGTGGCAATTTCTTCAACCTGACCACCTCGTGACCGGATCGAACTCCAATCAACCCAGCCTTCCTCGGTTTAATCCGTAATTTAGTCGATATACATACATATGGGATACGCTCTGTATACTATATATATGTATATATATTCAATTTCTATTATTAATTTACATCCATTTTATCGCTAATTTCATCATAATGATCGTAATATCACAAGACAGTTACACAGATAAACATCACTCATAAAAGCATACAGAAGCAGACAAGACTCCTAATGCCAATATACAAGCTACGGATGACTTACCTATAACCAACATAACTGACTCGGTTCACTCAATCTAAGGTGATGTGTGTGTATGCTCAGATAGTTCACTTTACCGGTTAACCGACCAAGCTCCTCTCCCGAGTGATACATCCCCTTCCCTTGTAGCAATTGTTCATATACCTACATCCACTGACACACGCTTTCAGAAGTCATATGTTCATAACATAAGCAGTATACATAAACATTTCAAAAGTTAGAATATTCACAATTCATTAACCATCTATTCTCCTTTATGCAGTATTTCACCATGAATAACATCAACTGAGATAACATCAAATGAAAACAACATCAAGTGAGATAACATTCATATTGAAAACAAGGTACAAGGATCATTAATTCATCTCCAAAATTCATATTACATTCATATTTTACCCTGTCTAGTAATAGTAAATAGTAACCTCATAATTTGGGGTGTAACATTTTTTAAAAGAATTGAATAATATGTAGTTCATTTCAAGTTGTCAAGGCTTTGGTGCACTGTGGTGTGCAGCCCTTATATCTACAATATTCAATTAATTAGCATGCTTGTTTAGGTTGTTCTATTTTGTTTTATGGTCACAATCTAAGCTATATTGCTTTAGATTAGATCTTCATTGAACCCCCAAGATTTTTAATTAATAAAGTGACCCACCTCATAACTGCTCTCATATATAACTTTAAGTAGAAGCATCTCGTATTCTATGTTGTTTAAGATTCCTAATTGAGATATGGGTACAGGGAAATGCCCAATATACCTCGTCATTTTTAAGTTTTCTGTTTAGGAGAGCATATCCTTTCTAACTGATTATTTTTAGGTGGAGAAATACTGCTCTATTTATTGTTTAAATAAACACTTGAAGTGCACTCTCCTTTGAGAATACTCGTTGGAAGACTTCATTTGTACTCCAAAATGTTAATGCATTTACTTGCAAAGCATTGTACCGATAATTTAAGAATGCAGATGAAAAATATCTCTCTGTTAATTACCATGTCAATGATTCCCTGTTTTGAGGCATGATAACTCTAGTTTTATACAACAAACATTCTTGGAAAATTAAAATACTCACGACTGCCTTTTTCTCTAACATGAAAAAGTACTATGGGTTCTTGTGTAGGAATGCGAATTGGTGCCAAAGCTGTGGATTCTTTCCCATCCCTAGTCGAGGGGAGGGCTGTCAGTTTCTATCGTGATTATCCACAGGTATGATTTACTTGTTAATAAGGAAGCATTCAAAGAAACCATTAATTGTCTCTGTTTTGAGATTGACTTGGATTAGCGTGTAATAAAGCATATCTATCTTTATAAATGTGATTTCTCTTGTAATACAAATCTAGACTACTGAGTAATTTTTTGACTTTATCATGGAAATGCCAAATAATAATCATTTCAACGTTTGAGTTCTCTCTGGACCTAAGGCTAACAAATCTGTGCAGGTTAGATGACAATTTATCAAGCTTAAGTTCTTATTTATAATTTATTGCTAATGTTACTTTGACCAATTTTATAATGTTGCAACATTTCCAAAATTTGTATAATTTTGATGTGACTAACAAGCTAATAGGTCTCTTCAAGTCTTCCAAGAATGATTCAGTCTAGTTTGTTTATTTGATTGCATACATCTGTTGTGTCTGTTATGTTTCTTCATCAGCAAGCTGCCGATCCCCTCAAAGTATTTATAGCAGCTGTGAACAAAGCAGGCAGATTCATTGATGTCGAGGACGATTGTGAACAGGTACATTTGGATATTGCATTTGCTTTGAAAATTCTAGTTGCGAAATTTCCTCTGCACAGTTTGTCCAATCTGAAACCTTTGTTTTCTTTTATGTACCACTAAAATCAGAGTTGCGTGGTTTTTGTTGTTAATTAATGATCAGGTTATGGTGGAACTTCCTAAAGCCATTCAAAAGACAAGCTTGCTTTTGGCTGTTCTTGCAGTGGAATAATTTCCAAGTTCAAAAATTTCTCATGCTTGAAGTAGGTGCAGCATCTTTATAGTATGTCTATATGGGCACACCTACCTCAGCAACCTTTCGAGAAATTTGTATGGGCTCATTCAGGTTTTATACAATATGTAATATGTTTGTTCATAGCATTTGGAAAGAGAGATTGAGATTTTCTAGTATATTCTGTGAAAGTAGCTAAAACGAAGGTTGTGGCCTTGAAGTTCTTAGATTTTCAATGGACAGTGTCTCTCTCTTTCTTTTTTCTTTCAAATTTAGTCATATAATTTAAACTTGAAATGAATTGCTATCCTTGAGATCTACATATTTAATTTTCTGTGCACATATTCTAAGGGCATATTTGCCAGTAATATGTTTATATAAATTGTAATCAATTTTGTCTAATAGTGTAGTGAGTCTCCTTGGCAGTAGTGTTTTTCATCCAAGCGTGATGGAGGTGTTCAATAATATTATTGCTTAAATTTGAAGTAGCTATAGACATGTTTCAGTTCTAATATATGTCAAGTATGGACGCATGCTCATTAATATGTTCAAACATCTATTCGAGGATTTTGAACTTATAAATAAGTTATGAATGGGGAAGACTAAGGGGTTCTTTATCTATCAGAAACAACTGGACTTGCACTAAATTTAATTCTAGAGTGCTTGAATATTGACACATCGATGAGACATGGGCAAGACCTAGGAACTTCCCTACACATATCGTCTCGGAAAGAAGTTTTTGGATCTCCAATGGAGAAGGTTTAGAACTATGATTGAAAGAATATAGATTCTTAAGAAAACAAGAACAATACAAATGTAAGAGAAAATTTAGAACTATAATTGAAAGAATCTTGATTCTTGAGAATGCAAGAACAATGCAAATGTAAGAGAAAATTCATTCTTTCGCGCGGATTAACTTATAGCCCATGTCTAATGAAATCATAAGGCAGCTCAAAGATGTAGAAAACTGCTGTGACAAATTAGAGCAATTTGTAGAGATTTCCCCGAATTCCCATATACAAAAAGTGAAGACTTATTAATGCTAGCTAGTTAGACGTGTTAGTGGAAGACTCTAAAATCTTGTTGGGAGAAACATAGTAGATGCTTGTCAATGATCCATGATAATTAAAGAACATTGCCCTAATTCCATATCAATCATGGAAGAATTTCCCAGTCTATGTTGAGGAATTTGGGGTTTGCAATATCACTGTGGAACAATGCATGCAAGATGTGGGACAAACTTTTGGAGAACATCTACCATGTTCTCATGCAAAAAGATAATAGGAGCTTCATCTCATAGTTTGTTCATTTTGAAAATATCTAAGTTCCATGGAGTTTCCTAATGGGGAACGAGCATTGGGGACACGAGCAACCAAATGCCTAAGTTTGGGGATAGCGGGGGGATGGTGGTGGGGGATGATGCAAATACATTTAGTACTTAAAATCTTAGTTATAAAATGATGTATAAGGAATAAGTATAAGAATTACAAATGAAACGTTAGCATACTAAGTTAATTACTAAATAATAAAAACATTGCAATGATTCATTGAACATTAACAATGGCAGGTGGAGGTTTGGGGCTAAGCTCCTACCACTAAATGCAAATTAAAGCCTTCATAACCACACAAACCTTCATGGCAAATGCCATTTTCACAATTTTATTAGTTTGTTTTTGAAACACGACATCATTACTATTTCTGATACTTACGAGTGATTTGAAATGAGGCCTAGCAATTAGATGCCTATTTATAAGTTTTTTGTGAATGCTTAGGGTTGAGTGGGGCCCATAGACCATTAGGGTTAGGCTTTGTGGCACACATATTGAAAACACTTTTTGATTTTTAAAAAATATTGACTTTTTAATTTCCTTCCATGGGGTCCCTAAAGGTGCCAAGGATGGTTGGGAGAATCTTGGGAGTTCCCAAGATACCTTGGAGTCCCCAAACCATCCCTAAACTAGGGGGACATCTAAAAAATGTCCCCTCCTTGAGAGGGATGTCCTAGAAATGTCCCTGGATCTTGAGCAGTGATGGTGGGACAGTGGGAGAATATTTGCTCCAAGTCCCCATGTTTGGGAGGCATACCCATCCCAAAAACATGGAGATTTTGGAGGGGGCACATCCCTATAGAACACTAGAAAATATTGTGCCTTTACTATGTTTTTCAATATTTTCAAATAAATTACAAATCAATTTTAGCACTAAGCATAGTTTTCGGGTTTGCTCATTTATACATTATGAGTCCCCATAGGCTTAGAATTTTTCTTAAAATTATAATGCTAATCCTAGGAGTATGCTAGTAGTCATTTAGACACATGCTAGATTGCTAGTCAAACCAAAAAAGCAATGGATATCAATGATGCATGCTATCTTTTTTTTTTCTCTCATCCTTGAGAAATACAAATTTTACACTATAACAAAGATTGAGAAAAAATAGAACTCTTATTTTGCATAGAATTTAAATGAAGAGTTGCATGAGGAATTGTGGTGGAATGAATAGTAAAACAAGCACAATGTTCACTAATAAACTTATTTTATATTAATTTATTTGCTAGAATCATATACGTATTTCATTCCAAGGTATTTTGATGATTTGTATACCTAAATAATGTTATTTTATTGTCATTTATAAATGTAAAAATCAACATGCGTGATAAAAAAGCAAACTAAATGGAGGAAAAAAATGGTAATCATGTTCACAATGTCTTCTAACAAAGATAGTAAGAGAACATATTTAAGGACAGACACACCAAATTAGGCCAATTGAATTTAACAACATGGTAAGGAATTGAAACCCACAGTACCACCTCTATATATATAAAAGAATGAAATATAAGGTTATGCATTTTTTTAAAATTTAGAATTACAAAATTAATGGGAGAGTATAAAAGTGTGCCTTAGTTTTTAGTTTTAGTGAGTTATTTAAATCATTTTTTAACTATATTAAATAAATTATGAAGAATTCAAAAATAATGTAAATTAATTATTTGTGAGATTTTCTATATAGATTTTAAATATAATTTAAAAATATTTGTTAATAAATTGTTTCTTATACTTTATGTTGTTTTAATAAGTAAAATTTCCTTCTAACATATAACTTGAACTAGGGATAAGTTGTTTTAAAAAAAATTAATAAATTTTTGTTGCATATTTTTATTGTTATTAGTTTTGCTAATTGAGAATAACTATAATTTACACATTTTTTAAAAAATGTATATTTTTTTTCATATATATCAAAAAAATTGTTGTCGAAAGAAATACATTAATATAGAGGGTAGCCATAGTTTTATAATTTGTTTTCGTTACTATTTTTGTACGTGCCTTTAAACTTGGTAATAAACATGCGTTGATTAAATTTTTTAAAACAAATATAGTAATTAAATAAAACATATTAAAACTTACACTTTTTAGAAAGCTTACTTTAAGGGTTGTGTTAGTGCAATTTGTTTTTGTCATGATGACTTCATTTGATTGTGAAAAATTGGCCTAGATCAAATAGTTTTTATCTAACAAAAGTCTATTGTGTGGAATGGATGGAGTCAATTACCACACATGATACTGCATAGACACCTTCGATCGAAGGTCCTTTAATTGAAGGTCATGTTCTCATGGATTTACCATAGAAACCTTAATTTGAAGGTTTCAAAATTTATGACTTTGAAAGTGACTAACAAGCAAACCAAAACTTTATACTTCTAGCCTAATACCAAGAACTTATTGTAGAATATATCTTGGCAAATGGTTTGGCATGATAGTGCATTGACAAGTAATATTTGATGTTATCAAAGTCTTCTATTAGTCATACAAAAATATTAGTGATAAACACAAGGTCAAAGAAACTCACAAAAGCATAATGGATTGAAACATTTGTGAGTTATATGAAAGAAAATAAGTAGACATGTATAAAGACCAGGTGATGAGGCTATTAATTAGGAATCTATGCGTCTTCATGTCTTATATACAAGTTATTTATTGGAAAGTTTAGATTAAAGCTTATCATTGTCATGCCATTTTTTTAATGATTGTCACTAATTTAAATTTAACTTGATGCTTGAGATAGGATGAAAGAAATATGCAAATATGTAAGAACTTGACTTTGATCAAGACCAAAATGTAAACAACAAACATGCCAATAATGTGACTAGTGTTAGTGTAGATATCACACACACATAGGCTTTAAGCCTACTTAGGTGTCCATTGACCCTTTCTCATGCGAGTTGTCAATGTAGATAGGTGTCCTTAGAGGTGTCAATTCACTTTTGACACCTCTTCCTACGTTTTTGGTAGACAACTCACCACCACTACATGAGTGAGGAGTCCTATCCTCTATTCATGGAGGTTGGTTGCCTCCCTCATTCCTATTTATGTACACCTTGATCTAATACATGGGTCGACTATTATGCAATTATGTGTTCTTTGTGCTTTCTTTTAATCTTCGATATTGCAGGTTCTTTCATGGTATTAGAGCATCTACCACCACTACATGGAGTTCATCACTTAACATTTTTTGGGGGGCTCACATGATCTCTAGTTTCTCTCCTATGGGGAGAACATATTGTACTTTGTGCTAGAAGTAGGGTTCATCATGAGTCCTCCATCTTATCACTTTTCTTCTTCACTTGTACATTTCATTGCATTTGCATCATTCTCTTTTGGAGAGGGGTTTTTATTTCCCATTGGGTTTTTCTCCTTTACTCCACATTTGAGAGATTGCATTGTACTTGGGTACCTTATCAGGCTTCATGGCCAGGACCCATTTGTTTGCATTGTACATGGGTACGTCACCGGGTTAGTAGCTGAGACCCATTTCTTTTATGCCCACCTAAGCTATGCTTAAGGGGAGTGTTAGTGTATATATTGCATACACATAGGCTTTAAGCCTACTTAGGTGTCCATTGAACCTTTCTCACACGAGGTGTCAATGTAGATAGGTGTCCTTAGAGGTGTCAATTCACTTTTGACACCTCTTCCTACGTTTTTGGTAGACAACTTGCCACCACTCCATGAGTGAGGAGTCCTATCCTCAATTTATGGAGGTTGGTTGCCTCCTTCATTCCTATTTATGTACACCACCTTGATCTAATACATGGGTTGACTATTATGCAATTGTGTGTTCATTGTGCTTGCTTTTAATCTTCAATATTGTAGGTTCTTTTATAGAGGATGTTTTTGGTTAATAAGGCCATTAATATAGATTAAATAAAACATGATTTCAAGTTAAAATTTGAATATGATTATATAGCCTTCAAGCATAACAAGGTTAAACATGATTTAGAGTTAAACTTTGAATATAAGCATACAACTTTCAAGCATAATAAGGTTGTGAAATTTATCTATAAGATGTTAGTATTTTAATTTGTCTTTTGCAAGACAATTCAAAGAGGAATAATATGAGGTAAAAATTTCTTTAGATTATAAAGAGAAATTATGTAAATTCTAAACTAAACCTAGACATTAAGCTATAGACAAAATACATAATTACTAAATACTATAAAACATTTTTTGGGGGGATTTTGTAATTATGAAATAATTAGCTACATATCTTTTTCCACAAGTATGAATACAAGACTACCAACAATTCTTGACTTGCAAATATGATTTTAAAGATTTCAAGAATGAAAGTGACTAATTCTAAACACAATAATCACACCTACCCTTTGGCTTAAAATAGGAACCAATATTTAGTGCATATAATATTTTGAAGGAGCAATTACTTTAACACAAATGATGCACAATTCCAATAAGTAAATAGTAAATGTATACAAAGTTATGACCTATGTAGACAAATAATCTAGGCTTTACAATATTATCCACTTTTAATTCAATTAATGAAATACAAAACACAATAATTGTAGAACATAAATATAACAGAGTGAATAATAATTTTAACAATGTAAGTTTAGTATCAACTATCATTAAGAATTGTGTTCCAAGAACTTACTTATAAGGTTACAAAAAATAATTTTTTAGATTTATGATAATAATTAATTTATCTAAAAAACATCGCTTTAAAAAAAATAGTTAACCTACTAAAAAATAGGAAAGAAAGAAATTTTAACCAAAACTTTCCCTAAAAAAACTTGAAGTAAAAGCTAACAAAACACCCTCAAAATAGGCCCCTTGCCATTAAACCAAAAAGAACCTTGGAAAAAGTATTTGTCTCAAAAAAAGAACTTTAAAAAATAGTAGTTTCATACACAAACGACCTCTTTGTGATTTTTTAAGAAAATAACTAAAAATAATAATAGTTTCCTAAAATAGACCTCTTGCTCTAAAACATGGTGGATCTTTTGAAGAATCTTTAAACCTTAACCACCAACTAATTGAAAACTTCACCAACAATGGAAACTCTATTACATAAAAAGTTGAAACTCGGAGATTTACAAGAAATGGGAAAAAAGTTGCCTTAAACCTTGATGGCATCTTAGACAAAGGTTGGTGAATGATGGTAACTGTAGATACCCGAAATTGTCTTGGCCTGCAAGTAACACTTTTATACTAACTTTCACCTTCTTTCCCTAATGATTAAATAATATTTCATTATTTAATTATTATTAAATATCATATTCTACTATTAATTAAGTGAATTTATGTTATTTAATTAATTCATTATAATTCACCCTTTCTCCAAATTATTTTTAATTATTCATTCCTGACTAATTAAATAAATCCTATTTATTTAAATATGTCCTAATTACAATTAGTCTTCTTGATTAATTAAATAAATCTTGTTTATTTAATTATGTTGTTAATAACACTTATTCTTCTATTTTTAATTAAATGATTATTATTAATTGTTTAATTATCATTCAAACACCTTCTTAAATTAAATAATTGTTATTAATTATTTAATTGATCACATTCCCACTTCTAAGATTAAGTAATTGTTTTAATTATTTAATTCCCCTTTTTCATCTCAACATTATCCATTCATTATTAATAAATAAATATTTTATTTATTAATTAATCCTCACTTCCACATTCCTTAAATAATTAATTATTATCCTCTCATGCATAATTCCCTCAAACTTAACAACCACTCTCTTCTAGTCGATTTGATAATCAATTCTAGTTCACTGATCAATCAAATCAATTCACTCCCACTCAGTGTGAGTTAATAGAGCAATCAAATCCCTTAACTAGTCAATCAATTATCCATGCAAACAATTAAACTAGAATCATGTAGGTAGTTGCAGTCAATTAACTCCCTAATCATTTCCTCTCAACAAACCTCAACCCTTGATCTCGATCTTCCACCTCAAGTAATCTAGATCATTCATTCAAATAATTCAATTTTATAAAAGAAACCCTTACATTTGGTTGATGGCTAACCATGAACTTTGGCATTTTGCATCATTGCTATCATTCACACACTTTTGAGCTTGAAGCAAATAAGAGCATACCAAATCTAAGAGCAAAGAAAACCAAAGGAGAAGAATGGAAGTAAGTCATGTCAACACGGTGAAGGTAATATTAATGTTTTCTTAATTCTAATTTCATTGTGTTGCTTGCATTCCATTTGTTGATTTGGATTTGTATTGGGTTTTGAATTGCATTCTTTGTGGTTTACTATATCAATTCATTGCCTCTATGATGTTTAATCTCATTTTTCCAAGTTACATTCTAGTGAACTCGACTTGAAATCACATAAATAACAGTTTTTTGTATGGAATTTAGATTTTTTTAGTTATAGGAAGTGCAATGCATTTGTTTTGGTGTGCAACACATTCGTTGATATTTGCAATGCAATTGCCAAGATCTAAAACACATTTGAGAGATCCAGAGACGCATTAGTGAAACACAGTTGTGCGTAGGTGTGACACACGTGAAGTTTTTGGAGACGCATTCGTCATGTCTAATCTCTGTCTTTGTAGGTTTTAAATTTGTGCACTATAGTCGAGGTTTCATGCACTACGTTTGACATTATGTGCACTGAAATCAATAGTTCCTGCACCACACTCAACATCCTATGCACCACAATCGATATTTACTACACTATTGTCAATATTTTGTGCACCGCAACTGATCAATCCTGCATCACAACTAATTGATAAACAAAAAAATCAAGTGTAAGTTTTGATGTCTGTTTTTTGCTTTCTGATTTTAGTAGGGTAGAGATTTTTTGTTATTGACATTTGGGTTTCAACTCGTGGTGATCATTTGGAGAAGTATAAACATTTAATTTTGGTGTATTTAAAATGAACCCTATCTTGAACATTTGATTTAAGTGCACTTAAAAAAACCCTATCTTTAACATTTAGTTTGGTGCTTAAAATTTACCCACAACTATCATCTTCATTTGGGTTTTAAAAAGAATAAGACAACTTACAATTTCTATTCTGATTGAACAAGACACATTTCCTTTTTGGTGCATAAAATTTACAACTTGCACATTTACATTTGGTGTACCCTAAAAAGAACAATTGTATACTGTGTCTTGTGCACTTGCATGCATGTGAGTTAGTCCACTAAAAGTGTGTTGTCTAAAGTATCCTCTCCCCTTGCACTACGTATGATTCTTGGGTGATGAGAAATAGCAACATTTAAAATTTCCCTTTTTATTTTAAGTAGGAGGTTGCTTGGGAGTACACCCCAGGGTTCAACCTCAAACACGTATCTCTAGTGGGCTATATAAAGGGGCAAAAATTGAAAGGTGAGCTCAACCCAATTGTGCCATACAAAGTGTACCTTAGTGGTCTCGGGTGATTCTAAACACAGGTTTGAGACTTCAGTCTTGTGTTGGTTGTATGTCGTGGTGTTCTTAGGGGTTCCTCCTGTATGAACCATTGTTGTAGAAGCCTAAAGTCCTATTTGTCTATAACTTATAAGTGGCGCAACACAACATGATCAACATGTGAAGCTACTTACCATGTACTCTCTTGGGTCAAGGTAGAGTCATTTTAGGTTGCTAGCAATAGCCTCTTAGGAAGAGAAAGAAGGTGTGCCTGTGGCATTTGTTGATGACCCTATGTCATTGGGCATCTATTAACCGCCTTTGTATAGAAAATGTATTTGAAAACCATCCCAATTATTCAAATATTCGATCTTTCTGAGTATTTACCCCTTTAATGGGAGGTGGGCCTATTGTAAGTTTACAAACCCGATCTACCAATAATTAAGTTGTGCATGCTTTTGGGTTCGTTATTACCAGTAAAACCAATTGGCCTTAGGGCCTTATCTTCATCACCCATTGTTAAGAGTCACAACTAAAAACTTATATACACTATTTTTTGTGTTTTCACAACTGAATCAAATAAAAAAACTAAAAACTAATCAAAGTCCTAGGGTCCCTTAGAGTGCTTTTTTTGAAAAAACTAGTGCATTGTATTTGTTAGTCTGTGCACCGCAAAAACAATATGAGACATCCGTTAGCTTCTACAATGCATTTTCTATCAAAACTCCACATCTCTTTGTCTACAACACATTCATTGTATTCTACACCGCATTTGTTGTGAGAAATCTAGTAGAAATCAGAAACTCGCCTTAGTAAACATCAACAACGCAACTGTGTTAGTCGCAATTGTCAAGTTTTGTAACACATTTGTTGTAGACTGCACTACAATTGTTAGCTTTTGTCATACATCTTTCAAACGGATAAAACAAAGACTATTTTCAGAATTGGCATAAACCTAACTTTCTTTTTACACAGAATCTAAAATTAAAATAGAGTTGCTTTCGTGCATTTTTTAGCAAACTTTCAATTTTCCTAGGTTAAACATTACATCCTTAGCGTCATATCAAAGTCCTAGAAATCTCATCTTAACATCTTCAAATAAAAAAACCAAGCAAATTTACCAGTCAAGTCTAGTGCCATCTACTGAAAATCGTCAAAACCTCATTTTTACAAAACTTATCACCATCAACAAAAGTAGGAGTTCAACTCATTAGTCTAGTTGGATTTCAATTTTTTTATTAAACCACCATCATCATTTTGAGGTTTAGGATTTCCATTTGGTTACGTTAGTCCATCCCAAAATTTGTCAAAGTAATCTCCTTTTAGGATCACAAGTCAAAATATCTGAGGTCTTGTAAAATCTCATAAAAAATAAAAATAAATAAAGTAGTGTCATATAGTTTGCATTCCCTAAAACATTGAAAACACTCAAAAAAATCACAAATATCCATAAAAACCAAAGTCAAAACAAACTCCTTTTATGGTTGTCACATGTTCCCAAGGTAAACGTAAAGAGATGGATTCCACCTTTGATCATAAGTACAACCCTTCAAGTGACATGAACTTTGGGGCCACCCCTAGCAATCAAACAAATTCACAGTCTCAAATTCTACCTCCATTTGATAAATACACTTTAAATGATGTAGACCAAGGGGTCACACTCGAAGAAATAGAAAATGCATCACAAGATCCTAGGATCTTGAGAATCACAGATGAACTAGTGTCAACAGACTCCAACAAATATTTCTTCCAACTGGCTTCGATAAATCGACGATCATAGGGGAAACTCCCAACACAGTGTCACTACCTAGGACTAAGTGCCACAAATTGACCACCACTGTCAACACCTACTACATCACCACCATCATAAAATTTGAGTGCAATCTTGCCACCTACCCAAACATCACATTTTGTATCAACTATGAATATCCCACCAACACCTACATTTGGCAATCCAACACCAAATCTGTTTGCTTCCAATTCTACAATTGCAACACAAAGTATCCAAACTACAACTACAACTCAAACTCCACACATTCAAACACACCAAATAAAATATGAAGGACCAACCCTTCATTTTCAAGACCTCAAGTGGGCACAACATCCACTTCACAAAATATAAATGTACCTCCAACAAGGACTAGATCCTTTTTCGAAGAAGGTCAAAACACTCCACCCCCACAACAACAACCAACCAGTCCTAGTTTATCATTCATATATGGGTTTAATCAACCCCCACAAAAACAACCAACCAATCCCAATTCATCATTCATATCTGGGTTTAATCAACCCCCACAACAACAACCGACCAATCATGGTTCATCATTCACATCTAGTTTTCATCAACCACCACCACAATTCACTCCAAATCCCACATACACATCACAATTTCAACAACACATTCCACCTATGCATCAACACTAAAACATGCATGGGTGCACTTTCAATCCAAAAAATAACACTAATCCATTCGGGAACCCTTCACAGGGTTCAACACAATATATCCAACAACACACAACTTTGGTGGTACCATCACCTATGGATCTGATAGCCCAATAGTTATAGATGCTGCAACAATAGATGTCCACAATTCAAGTAACTGGAAATTAAAAAACCTACTCAATGGAGGACTTATGTCCTTACCCTTTCGAAAAGAGCATTTACATGCCCCCCTTTCCCATGAACTTCATCATTCCTAAGTTTGACAAGTATAAAGGAAAGGGTGACCCCGTCGAACATATACGAGAGTTTCATATAGCCTCCTTGGACATGGCTTTCAAACATACCTATCTTATGAGACTTTTCCCATGGAGTTTGGGGGGCCAAGCCCTCAAATGGTTCACACACTTACCTCTAGGCATACACACATGGAGTGAACTAATGGATAAGATCATAGCGCACTTCTCCTATAATATATCAAACGATATTAACATCATCAACTTGTGTGTTGAAAAACAAAAGGATGGTGAGACATTCGCTTCATTCTTAAAAATATGGAGAAGCTTGGCCAGTAAGTGTGCTTGTCATATACCAGAAAAACAACTATTACAAATTTCCATGGAGAGCCTTAACAAGGAGGTAATGTTTCACTTGTAAATCCATTGTTCCAACACGTTTGATTCGGTCATTGAAAAGGGCCTCTCCATCAAGAAAGCGCTCATTAGCAAAGGGCTTGTAAAAATATTTAAGGAGAATACCAATTATTCTTCTCACAATTCCAACGACAAGAATAAATTTTGGTCATGAAATAAAAACGTGACAAATGACGATGTTGCAGATGCTAAGGTCATTAATAAAACACATCCTATGCTTAATCTAAAAGGATCATCTTTTCCAAACAACAATAATCCACCTCAAAAATAAGATCCAACAACAAACACAATGCATAATACTAAGCAACGTCCTCCTCCAAGGACCAACCAACCATGACCAACTATGCAAAACATATATGCCCTTAGGGGAACCAATTGAGTTAGTTTTAAAGAAACTGCTATAACAAAACATACTACAAGTCCCAGAGATCCAACACTACGAGCCAAGACCTTTCAAACCATCTTGGTGGAATGATAATGACTATTATGAATACCACCGAAATAAAGGGCAAAAAAATTCAAATTGTTTTAAGCTTAAAAATTCCATCCGGGATCTCATCGAGTAGGGAGTGGTAGAAATTGATAACCAATTGAGATCCTATAACAAATATCATACCATCTTTAAGGATCCTTTACAAAACCATGGGTTGGGAAAAGCCTCCATGTACGAAATAAATGGTAAAGACCAAGAAAAGTATACCAGTGTCGCCTACGAGTACATGGTAAACAACATCCACTTGTTTAATAAGAAAGCCTCATCTACACTTGTCCAAAGTGACAATTTTGAGTGTCTCATCATATTTTCCAAGAAGGATATTCCTACGCAAAACCGTTGCCATATTGATGCACTACATATTGAATTCTTCATCCAAAAATATGGAATCAAATGAGTCTTGATAGATGGGGGAGCAGGCCTAAATATTTGTAGTTTAAGTCTTGTTAAAAATTTGGGATATTCAGATGATGTTAATTTAGCACAAGGATAAAAATTAAAGCATATGACAATGCCAAAAGAGAATTTGTAGTCACTGTCATATTGCTTATCCTGGTTGGACCTCTTATAGTTGAGACTGTTTGTCAACTTTTAGATTTGGAGACCCCGTATAACATCCTCGTACATCCATGGATCCATTCCATGTAGGTCGTGCCATCTACTTTATACCAATGCATCAAGTTCCTCTACAACAGAATTGAAGTAACTATATCATAGACCCAAATCCATTGGAACATCATAGACTCTCTTATAGTAGTCCTGGCCTCCCAGAGCATTGCTTTAATAACAACACCCTACCATCTTCCTTTGCAGCGGTTGAGCCTTCAATACCACATATGTCTCCCACACCCCCAAAAATCTAGGTTAATTTCAAATACCTTGGAGTTGGAGAATATGAGTTACAAGCATGCCTTCCAGAGCTCGCACCACTACCATCTGCTTCCCAATCATTTGATGTCCATGATAATCCCATGTTTAATCAGGACATCTATGATAATCCGCTTTTCTTGAATGATCTTATGGAGGTTATCCATGAACATCCTTCTTCATTCTAGGATCATATTCCTTCTAGTCCACTGCATGGGCTACCATATTTTTCTCTCGAGCATCCTAAGTTAGAGTACGAATCTATAAATGCTGCTAGATACTAAGCTTTCTTGCCAACTCATTGAGGGTGAGCGGGTTTCCTTCGATATTACCGATGCTAAAAAGGATAGTTTCAAAGAATACCCTGATGACATCACTCAACCTATACATGAATCATTCATCTTTTCCAATCCATCAAATTTCTACAATTTCACTCGTTTCCTAGACTTGGATCAACAAGTGCCAATGAAACAATAGAAGGCTATAAGTCAAAAGACAAGAATAAAAAATACTTTATCAAAAAAAGATACAAGGTGAAAGCATAAGAAGAAATATCAAGAAAAACCCTTAGAGAAAAATCAAATGAACAAATGCTCAGACAAGCAAAATGTAAAAGAAAAAATTGATCTTCAATTGTGCTTTTATGTCCACAATAATTGGGGGCATATGTAAAAGAAGGCCTTTGAGATATGAGCTTGTTGATCCAACGTTTCTATCCACATGTCATTATTCAATAATCTGTACAATTTAGCAAATCCACTTACATTCATAACTCCACCATCTAATAATAAATCTCTTGGTGATGTCACACAATGTACCTTCGAAAATGACCCCTTGATGGGTACATGCAAGAAGATGAGTCCACTTCTAGTGGAAGTTTCAAACTTAGAAAAAAACTCTTAATTGGGCAAAATGAAACAAGATCCTGTTATTTAGCAAACAAGATCCCATTTCTCCTGAGCCAAAAACATGATCCCATTTCATAAAGGCTTAAAATTTTAAAAAAGCTAAATGGGATCCTATTTAGAAATGGGATTTTGTTTCTAGAATGAAATCCTGTTTCTAAAAAAGTCAAATTTTCGGCCCAATTTTTGCTATGGGTTTTGGGTCGGGAAAAAGGCTTGGGGAGACAACCCTGAGCTTTGGACCTGTTTGACCTGCAACTTGGAGGTCATGTTTGTGTTAGTAGAAAAGAGTGACTTTGGACATATGTCTGAAGACATTTTTGACGAAATTAAATCCCATTATAGATGAGATTGTGTAGATTCCAAATATGTAAAAAAATTTACAATTGGATTATTTTTTCTATTTTTCAAATATTTTTTGATGAAATTGGTCCATAAACTTGAAATATCAAGGCTTTTTAGTATTTTAAAAACTTTTTATTAAAATGTTTTTTTGAAATACAAATTATACGTGCACATTCTTCAGACAATTCTTTTCAATTTGAAAAAAAAATGATCAGTTTAGGTCATCTTATGCATGACGTACATGAGGAATTTTCAAAACAACAATTATGGCCAATAAAAATTAACAAAAAAATATTTTAAAAAATTACAAAAAAATATTGTGCACATTCTTTAGCGTGTTACAGATCTTTTCCCAAAAGGATTAAAAAAGATACAATTATTTAGGTCAAAATATGGATGACGTACACGTGCATGGTATGGTAAAAAAAGTGACTTTTAAACAATGGTTTTTTAGACATGCCTATTGAAAATCAATTTGTATCATCTGGGTATTAAAATAAATTACATATTTGGAAACTTGACTCGAAGTACTATATTTCATATTACTAACTTTTTTTAAGATTCAATCTTTAAGTGCTTCAAATTTTTAGGTCAAACAAGATAAATTTTGAAAATCAGGGAAAACACTTCCACTTTTTGGCCAAAAAGTGGACTCAACTTCTTGCACACACCCTAATGTGTTCTAAACCATTGGTTGTCCAAATTCCTCTTCAGTGGAAGTATGACGACCTATGGAGTCTGCATTCTATGGATCATACTTTAGCTCCTCCTACCTACAACATATTGCATTCCCCATCTGTAGTTTCATACAATCCACATCCATCTGTCGGTCACTAGCATGTGTCTCTTGAAAAGCATCCATCGAGATCACAACATTATCGAATTCCAATAAATGGTCACCTTGATGAAAACATGATAAACATGCATCTTGTGTGATATCAAAAAAAAAAAAAAATGAAAGAAAGAAAAAAGAAAAGAAAAAGAGAAATAATTTGTCCTATAGTGAAAACCATTTCGGTGGTGCTTTGGATAAGTACCATGGTGAAAACCTGGAAAATAGGCACCATGCGTAATATGCTACTACTCTACCATCTATCACTATTCTATCATATTTCATCCATAATAACTTGAGCACAAGCTCATTCATAATAAAAGCTTTCTCACCCTGTCTCATTGCCTGAGAATGATTAACATTTAGTGTCAACCACTTATCATATTCAACCTTTCCATAATAACTAGTCCTATTTTGGATCAGGGGAAATCCTTGACCTAGGGCTTCAAAAATATGTTACACATGGTATTTGAGGACATTATCACAAAAATACAAAAAGATTCAAAATAGTCTACAAAATCCAAAAACATCCAAATATTCCTTGAAAAATCCAAAACAGTCATAAAATGTCAAAAAAGTCAAAAACAACATTGGTGAGCCAATGTTAGTCCAAAATGTCAAACTACATTGCCTCTATGTGTATGTAGGCAAGGTGAATCAATGATGAGCCCTCGAGGCATAGGTCAATCCCTTAGGGTCCATCATAATCAAGTCTTCAACATAATCCACATCCCAGAATAAGCAGTCACTTGTCAAGGTCATTCAAACTATGTTGTCTATGTGTGTGTCACGTAGGCAAGGACATCATTGATGAGCCCCCAAGGCATAGGTTAGTCCCCTAGGGTTCATCATAATAAAATTTTCATCACCATCCATATTTTATAATAGGACTATCCCTTGTTAGGAACTGTCATGTAGGACACAAACAAATAATCCTACAGAAAACTAAGCTTAACAGATCATGGAATAATAGATGAAACTACCAAACTAGCCTTCAACAATGGAAAATCAATTGTCT
The DNA here is from genome assembly GCA_007258455.2 of Sequoia sempervirens. Lineage (NCBI taxonomy): Eukaryota > Viridiplantae > Streptophyta > Pinopsida > Cupressales > Cupressaceae > Sequoia > Sequoia sempervirens. Next base: position 304,035,623 of record VDFB02105785.1, read on the forward strand.
ATGTATATATCAATGGTACTTATCTTATCAAAAATAATTTGTATCCTAGGGTGTTGCATTATCGAAACTAGATTGGGTGTCTTACACAAAATGTTTCACTCCTTAAAATAGGCACAATTTTTTGAAAACATATCAAACACTTATCAATGGACAAAAAGATCTAAATAGTTGTGGACTCATTTGGTTTAGTTAAGTCTTATCTTATCTAATTTATCTTATTTCATGTTCCTAAGCTACTCAATGATATCCACAAGTGATTACAATAGTGATGATGGATCATGATGTTTCTTTCTGTTGATTTATGTTTATGGTTTATCTTGGTAACATGACTGGGGGCAACTAAGGGCCTTGTGTGTGATTGGGCTTCCATTTGGCATAATAAAAATATCATATGCAAATCAAAGGTTAGCTAATGCTTTCTTGCACCAAGATTAACATGCTCTATGGTTACTCACATATTCCAACAAGGTTCTATTGTTATTAGTCTGAATAAGGGCACTCCTCACTACAACAAATCCCTATGATTTGCTCCATTTTTTGCTTCCACCCACTATTTTAATGTATTTTTTGGCAATTTTTTGAAAACGTCGGTGCTATTTATCGGGATGGTGTAATTTTTGGTGTTTATTGCGCCGATCAGTACAAGTCAGTGCTAATTTAGGCACTAATCAATGCCTAAAGTAACGACACCTTTAATGTCGATATTAGCTTCGAGTGTAGCGCCGCCTTTAGCTCTAATTTTAGCTTTGAGTTTAGTGTCGCTTTTAGCTCCGACTTTAACTTCGAGTTTAGCTCCGGGTTTAGCGCTGACTTAGACACCCCTATGTCAAAGAGACTTATTTATATGTCTCATCAACGATGTAAAACAGTGAAATGTCAACAAGATACGGGCATATTGAGGAGAGAATCACTTATGTCACATCGACAAGGTATATCTACAAGTGCTCGGTGAAACACAACTCTTGGATATAACGAAGTAATGTCGATGAGATATTGAGATATCGGTAAGACAAATAAGATTGTCTCATCGACACTCTTCAAGTAATGATCAAAAGCATACACCGATATACCGTCGAGAAGGTGAGAAACATATGTGGTAGAGCAGTATACATCGCAACCCCGTAGCAAGAAGCCTTGAGCAAGGCGGTAGTATGGTAAACAATAGAAGGGAAGAGAAAAACACCGCTATAGCGCAACGATAATCACAAGTCTCCCTGACATGGCAGAGTTACACCGATATATAAAGAAATACAGCCAAAGGAAAATATCGATGAGATATGGCATATCGGCAAGAGATATTAACTTGTCTCATCGACACGGGAAACCAACATCAGAGGAACATAAGATCTAATGTCAATGAGACATTGAGATATCGATAAGACAAATAAGATTGTCTCATCGACACTCTTCAAGTAATGATCAAAAGCATACACCGCTATACTGCCGGGAAGGTGAGAAACATATGCGGTAGTGGTATACACCACAACTTCGTAGCAAGAAGCCTTGAGCAAGGCGATAGTGCGGTAAACAACAGAAGGGAAAAGAAAAACACCGCCATACCGCAACGGGTATAATAAGAGACGACGGTAGTACGGTAATCATGGCATCATTACAATTTACACCAATACATGCAGAAAATCACATCAATTGCCAAAATTAAATGTTATTAAATTATTAAGAGTTTCCAAAACTAATATGACTGAATACCACGCCATCCAAAGATAAGTGAGTTTTCCCAATATCACACTCAATTGCAATGCACTAGTGTGGAAGGAGCTAAGGATATGAGAAGAAGAAGTCCTACAAGCGTGAAATACTCAAGTAAGTGCACGAAAACTCTCTGAAAGAGCTCTATAACATATAAAAAATATTTCAAGGTTTTGTCATCTGAAGCCATACTAGAGAAAATTGAAACATGCCTCCTAAAAGAAAATGATCGGAAGTAAAAGAAATTCAGCCTAAAATTAAAGATGAAGAAGCTAAAGTAAACAAGAAAGCACTCCATCCTAAAACAAAACAATCAAAAGTAAAAGAAATTCAGCCTAAAATTAAAGATGAAGAACCTAAAGTAAAGAAGAGACCACTCCATCAGTCCATATTAGATATACTTCTAGGGTCTACTAAAGAGGGTAATAAGAAGTTTTTTGTGGACACCACACAAAGTTGTAGGGATGCCCTCATTTCCAAATCTAAATGGGACCTATTTTGGTATTTTTACAGTAAGAGAAATGAGAAGATTCCAGTGTCAAACGCTTGGATGTTGGATATAGCAAGGTTGATTGTCCCAAATGTGTTTGTTGATGTAGAATTTATTAGACTGCTAGCCAAACACTATCACTCAGCTACCAAAACATTAAGGTTTCCAAACGACGCAGTATTGGTAGAAGTAACTAGAAAATCCATCATTGAGTGTTTTGGCTTAAACAAGGAGGCTCTGACCAAGATAAACCTATAGAAAAGTGAGGAGGATTATGCTAGGTTAAAAAATACTTATAGAAGTGATGAGGTGCCCCTATATATGAAAAGAGGTATTGGTAACAAAACATTCCCCATCTTTACTACCAATACTGAACCATTTAATGTGACAGATTTTTAGTATTACTTTGTGAATACATATTTAGCTCTTTGCCAAGTGTTGGGGATAAATGCTCAAGATAAAATTCCAATAGGCCTAATGATGATGGCCATGAGAATTGAAAACCTTGAAACTAATATTGATATGACTTTGCTTCATACCTTGAGAAGGAGTTAGATGATGAATTCTCCCAAGTTATAGAGGATAGAGCACCAATTACATTCAGACACTATTCCCTACTGTGTCATCTGATATTTTACCAGAATAGGGACCATTGGACTAAAAGAATGGACTTGGCTATAGTAGATGAGCAAGGGAATCCCACAACTGTCCAGAAATGGTGCTATATTTGGGACAGTCGGTGCAAGAATTCAAGCTTTGTTGTATTCTACGAAGACTTTGTACACAAAATCCTTCGAGTTATTGGGTATGCAATACCAAGATTTCCAACCAAAATGTTGCAACTAGTGAGACCTTTGGCTTTAAGACCGGAGTAGGGTCATACACACAATTTTGGAGATTGGTTCTTACTCCTAGAAATTACAATAATAAGAGTTTATGGATGCCCTGTTGCTCCACACATACTGCCAAAATTTGTGCCCCTCAGATTAGCATTTCTTGAATTTATGTGGCAAATGATGTGGATAGAGAAATATGTAATGCACAAGCAGAAAAAAGGCACTTTCATGACAAACCAAACCAAGTGTGAAGATTGGACTGTAGGCTTAGACACACTAGAGGAGTTACAGTATTATTTGAAGACAAGATATGCATTGAAATATGGAAAAGAAAGAGCCTTTGACCCTGAAAATCATATGAACAACATAAGGCACAGTCTTCTTACCAAAATGGCAGTGCCACACCAAGTGGATTTTGAAGAAGATGTCATAAGGAACTGCATTACTTATAATGATGTATTTAGTAGAAGGAAAAAATGGGAATATATGAAGAAGGTTGAAGAAAGGACGAAGCAGAGGTCCAAGTATTTCCTAGGATACTTTGTTGAGGAAAAGGACCCCATCAAGAGGATAGAATTGATAATTGGTAGATTTTAAGAATTGTACAGAAAGAATGAAGCATATCTCAAAGAACATAATAGTGATGCAACTGCAGAGCATACCCCAGGTGAAACCTCTAAGCCTCCCATGGAGCAATTACCTCCCAAAAGACAGAAGATAGGAAGCATTGAACAATTAGTACCTTATGAGAATACTGAAGAGGTGGGAAATATTGGGGAAGTGGCTACAGTACTGCAATCATTGAAAGGTGATATTGAAGTTGATCAGCCTATCCTTGAGACCAGTGCCCATAAACATGAGGAAAGGACGGGTGATGTAGAAAAAACAAGTACAAAGGTACATGAAGATGAAAGGAAAATTGCAGCCAGGAGATTCATAGAAGATGATGAATTCATTAAGACTCCTGAGTTTAAGGATTTTTGGATGAAGATGAAGATAAAATAATTTCAAGAGAGGATGGAATTAGCTGAAGCGGGAATTGAAGAATCAGAGAAAAATGAAATGGTAGCACAAAATTTCTAGGAATTAAGAGTTGACAACATTGACATTAGCCCCTAGAAGGCTAGAGAAATGGTCTTGAAGAGCAATATGCTCATTTTCCCTAGCTTGGAATTAAAGAAAATGTTTATGCTTGATCAAGTGCGGGCTCAGGTAGATCCAATGCTAGTTGTAGAATTTGACTCTGATGAAGGTGTGAGTGGAATTCGGTATAACCCAAAGATTGAAACCCTGGCCATATGGATCAAATAGAAAAATACACAAAAGCCAAAATTATTGGATGTAATTCAAGGGATGAAAGGGGCAGCGATGGTAAGGACAATACAAGATACCACCCCTTTGGAGGCAGCCACAATGACCATGCATTCGACCATGTTCACTCGAGCAATTGTTAAGGGATTAGAAGACAGATTGAAGGAGTATGAAAAGGAACAAAGGTTCCTAAATGATGAAGTTAATAAACTGTTCATGGAGAATGTCAAATTGAAAGAACAATTAAGAGGAGCAGGACCCTCACAAAGCAAGGAGATGGTGTTATACAAGCCTCCTATTGCTCCAATGGATATTGTGAAGAACATTTCTACAAATCATGTAAAAACTCCAAAGAAGGAAGTGGATGATGTAAAGAAGGCCAGCAATCAAACCCAAGATGAAGTGAAAAGACGAATTTGTGAAGTTATGGAAAAGATTCTTGAGCACAGGATAAAATCAATTATGGATAAACAGGAGAATGTGCATGATAGTTATAAAACACTTCAGCAGGCAATGGATCAAATAAAGACACATATGCTTGTATTAGATCCTTTGTTCAAAAGGTGGTAGCCTATTCACCACACCTTGGCTAAGTTATGCAAAGTTCTACAAAGAAGTCCTGATGCACCCACAACATTAAAGCCAACTGAATGAACTGTGAAGATGATTATTGATGAATTTCAGTATGTACAAGGGTTTGATAAAAATATTGTAACATGAATGGATTTATTCCATACCTGCAAATAGTGGTATATACCTGAAATCATGAGATATGGTGATCAATTGAAGGACTTGGATAAGTGGAAGAAAGAATTCAGTCAAGTTGTTCATAAGTGTGTAACTCATATACAGGAGGATGATGATACCAATCTTCCCAGGCTAAATCAGATCATGGATGGGTTGATTGTTCTTGATGTGGGATACCTAAATTTTGTCAATGATACAAATGCATTACTAGATAGTCGATGGAAAACTCATCTTGCAAACATGCAAAAGATCCAAGAAAATAAGTGGCCATCAGATTTTACGATGTATCAGTGGGAGGAAAAGTATTTGGTTTCAGAAGAATAGGACACTGAGGCAAGAGCATTTGGATGTTCATCATGCAGAGGGAGACTTTTATAGATCAATGATCATGGGTCTTCTATGTTGAATAATGGAACCATATGTCAAAATATCTTAAGTCTTGTTATTTCCTTAATTGTGCTAATTAAATAGTTGTTAGTAAAAGAAGTAGTTATGAAAGGTTGTTTCTTTTTGTAAAAGGCCTGTAGCTTGTTGCTTCCTATATAAATAAGAAACCAAGGCCTAGTTTTAAATTATCATCATCATATATCATTTCCATTTTGAATACTTTTGTTATTAATATATATCAATTGAAGCAATATAATGGAGAACATCTTATTATCAGAGATTCTCCATGACTGTGTTATCATTCTATATTTTTCTTATGTTTTCCATACGTATTTCTTCTTATATTTGAATGAATATCAATTATTGAGCCTCAATACTGTGCTTATGTGAATGAATATGCTCATACAGTAAAGCATTTATTATGGATGTTGGTAGAGTTGCTAATTTTTTTGAAATTTTGAGCTTATTTTGCCTTGTTACATGTTCAACATAAAAATGGAAACTATTTAAAAATAATAAAGTTAACAAAGTTGCTTATTTAAATAATTGAGTTACGTGCATTAATATTTTATTAACTTTTGTGTCTTCACGAACAAATGTTGATACAAAATGAATGGAAGAAGCATCCAAGTAATCCTATTTTTTTCTACCAACAATTCATACCAAAGATTGAACAATTTAAGGATATTGCAATAGGTAATTAAGGATATGATGATGATGATATATTCTTGTTCTTGTATATTCTATGAAACATTCCTTATTTTCTATGAAACAGTGTATATATTCTTGTACTTGTAAATATTCTTTTACTGTTATGTCTATTAAATAAAATAGAGTTTGAATAAAAAATGCTTCACCCTTTTTTGTAAGTGAGTATGTGAAGTATTGTTTAAGGAAAAATATTATAGTGTTTACATTTTCAGTTTACTAGTTTCAAATCTTCATTTGCTATGTCTATAAAATTGTATGCGCTCTTTATCTCGAATGACATAAAACAGTAATATCATTAGAATCAGGGTTTTCAATTTCAGCACCATCATTGTCCACACTTTTCATATCCTATTCACTTTTAAGTACAATCATCAAAATTTTATTTTTATTTCTTGTCCTAGTTAATCTTGATTCCTTTCAGCACAACACAATAGGTTGCATGTTAAATTTCAAACATTTTCTTTGCATTTTTTTGTATATATTATTTTCTCAGTGCATCATTATGTAACAACAATTTCACTTCTGAGATATATAGTAAAAATAAATGAAAGCACATGTTTTCTTTGTCAAGGGAAATGTAGGTGAATACCCTATGTCTTTCAGATATGTGTGCAAGCGAAATAAGACATAACTGACTGAATCTAATTTTCTACTGTACAATTGTTTTTTTATGTGCTTTTTACTTTTTCCATGTGGATTACCCTCAGAAAGAGACTACTTATCTTTTCTTAAATGAATCCTTTACATTTCCTATCTATGAAAGGAATTTAGTGCTTGACAACAGGTTTGTGAACTTCATACAAATTAAGATTGGTGTAAAAGGCTATCCCTGCAAATGTTGTTTGGTCTAGAATTATAATGGAAAATAAAAAAGCTTGGTAGGAGAATAAAATAGGTTTTCAATTGTCCAAGTACAACATAATATTACTAAAGCATTTCAAAGTTTGGGCCATAAGAATCATCCTTTTTTAAACATGGATTGCAAATAATCATGAAAATTTAGAAGTCTTGGTCATTAACATTATTGTTTACTACAATGTCATCTAGTGTATCATTGTCAATGTTCATATGTTCTTTCAAGTATTTAATATTATCATCATTCTCATCTTGACCTGCATCATCTTCATCATCATTGAAATTTGACTATAGACCATCTATATTGTTACCAAATTTATTTGGATCATCATTTTCTATACCATCCATATTGTTGTCTTCCATAACATCATCTAACTCTGGATTGTTGTCTTCTTGTGCCTGAACATAACCATCTTCAACATCATCATGGATGTTAATTTCTTCAATGTTTTGTAATCCCTCTCTCTCATTTTTTTGGCCATCATTGTTTTGCGTAGCATCCACTAATGCATCGTCAAATACATGCCTTAATCTTGGATCATAATGTATGAAAAATATCCATTTTGGGTGCAAAGTATCTTCATAGAAAAATACCTGCACATGAACAACATACATATACTAGACATTATATAAATTGTATGAACATATATATATCAAATGAATAATGGAACGTTATTTTATAGACTACCTTTTTTATACAATAATTGCTATAAAACACAATTTTGACAACATAGTTTATAAAACATCAGTCCACACTCATTTATTATTCTTTGGTTTTATGCCCTTAAGAACATCCTTAGGGAGACCTTGTTCTTCCCTCTTCTTTTGCGCAGGAGTGCATTTTAAGAAGGGGTAATCAATCAATAACTCATTCCCAATGGTAAGGTTCATAATAGCCTCAACCATTATCAATCTATCAACCTCTCTTTCCATATCTCCATCTTTATCATTTATAACCTCAACAAATTGGCAATTTGGTCTTACAGTAGGGTCCCTTCCCTTACTACTATTTATAAATCTTGCAATATTTTTGTGTGTGTATGCACGTCCATCTATATACATAAAATGGCCTCTATTCATTTCTTTTCCACTTTCTAATTGGAGACAATGTGTATACATATTCGAATTTAGACCATATACTGACATGCTAGGCTTATATTTTGCTAGCCTTATCCATTCACCGCTATAATATGATGGACCATAATATGGCATTAATCTCCTAGTGGTTTGTTCTGAATTGTTTCAATGTTTGGATCCCACATGTATGTTTTGGACAATAAAGAGGCCTATATTTTCTCCATGAATATTGGAGGGTCGTATCATGTAGCTGTATCCCCAAAATTGAAACACCTTGTACACTTTAGGTAGTTGTTGATCACTAGGCCAAGCACAATATAGCGATGATCAAATGTCTCTTTGTAAATTGATCTCAAACTCAGGGGCAAGTCATCTTCTCCATCACATTAATTCTCATAGGGTATGTAGTCCACCTTCCCCTTGTATTTAAGCAAATTATGCATATTCACACCAGTTCTTGTTTTGTTACTTGTTTTTGTCAATTCCTCATCTTTCGAGCTGGTATATTGGCACATATTTTTGTTAGATGTATCATCTGATAAATGATCATTGCCCTCTAGGTTGGAAGTCAATGATCCAGGAAACTTTAAACCAAGAACTTTATCCTGCAAGTATCCATTAAGAAAAAATTAGTTATTTAAATAAGATAAAATAATGTTTAAACGAAGTATACATGTTATTTATATCAAATTGGAAAATTCCTCACCACAATTCCTATTGGATTTGAATCAATTGTAGGAGGCATACTACCAACTAGAAGCTCATCATATATGTAATATCTTTGTACAATCACTCGTTTGAATTGTTTTTTCCATGACATATAGAACATCCACAAACAACAATTTTCTTAAAGTATTCATCCCATGTACTATAGTCCTGACCTACTTCTTCTTCAATGCAATCATTTGTTGTGTCTGTAGTATCCATTGCCATATCCTCTTCCACCCACTGTCGTCTACGTGATTTAACAATTTTAGGTCCACATCCACATACATATCTTGTTCTTTTGCTAGTTGAACGCTTAGGCTCTGCATTTGCTCCAATCTCCATCTAAAATAATTAACAACATGCATTAATTTATGTCAAGATTGGATAATACATTATAAATTTCAATAATACTATTAAAAAGATGGACGTATCACAAAATTCCATTAGATCATTTTTTCCTAAGTCAAAATTTGAGTACCTGATGTCCTACTTCATCCATTGTGTCCTCATTTGATATGACATGATCTATTGCCATGGCCTTGTCTCGCCCCTATAATACACAACATAGTAAATAATGTTTAGTACATCAATTATATCATTTCAACGAATATGATATCCAACACAAAACCTCACTTTAGTCATATATTTGACATATTGATATCATGTTTTGGCTATCCTAATTTTCAAACTTTTCCCTTGATCATATAATCACATTTAATCACCATTCCTGTGCATTTTCAACCAATAAGTTTGACCTCAGAGGCTTCATGGACAAAAAAATGACTTTATCTCCTCTACGTTGTAGCATTTGTGAATTCATAAACACCTTCCTCCTTTGGTTGAGGTTGCTTTCTCTTCTTACCTCTATTGTATCTGTGGATTTCGTTGTCTCATCTATTTCCACCCTCTTTCCTCTCAGCGATTTAGTATTTCTACGCCGTCCACGTCCTCTCTCCATGGCCTCCTTTGTGAATAAAAATGCTACCACAAAAGCTTTCACCGCACTATCGCCGAGAAGGAAAAAGCAATGTGTGGGACCACAGTAAAAACTGCTCTACCGCACTAAGCTGATGAAGGAGCTGCGGGACAGGGGTGGTCACCACACTACCGCATGCCAATGGTAGAAGACTTGCGGGACTGTGGGAGTCACCACAACACCACCAGGAACATAAGGAAGACTCACATGCCGCCATAAAAGCTTTCACCACACTAGAACTGAGAAGGATGAAGCACCTTGTGGGACCCCAATAAAAACCGCTCTACCACACTGAGCTGATAAAAGAGCCATGGGACAGCCATGGTCACAAAAACAAGGCAGGAGTTGGAATTATTTCCAACACTTTGAATCCTGTGATACACAACAATGAAAATTGTCACTATACAACAATGATAGGCACTAAATTAGGCGCACTTGACGCCACCTTATACGTCCCAAACAGATTACATTAACGACCAAAAGTTGGTTCTAAAGTTGGCATTAACTAACACCGACTAAAGCGTAGACTAATGAATCAAAATCAAAAATTTAAAACTTCCACGCGTGAAGGAAGAAATCAGATGACAAAGAAGGGAAAAATGCCACGTGAAGGAAGAGAGCAAGGTGCTACCAGCAACTGATGAGAAATTTGATTTAGTTTGCGGCACCATAGGTAAGGTTACAATTTTTTTTCTTGGTTGAATTCGTGATTGTTTACTAGTTTGTGGCCTAACCAGTCCAGGAAACCTCTAAATTGTCCCATCATTATAAATTGTAAAACCTTTGAGAAACCAACAAAAAAATTTACCCTACCCATTTGAGCTTTGGCTCAAAATATTATAGCACGAAGTGAGGATGCCTTCGTATTCTTTTCCTAACTTGGGTATCAAGGAAATAGTGAACTGCTTGGCAAATCTAGGAATTGGGTCGGTCACTGCTGAGCAACTACTAAAAATAAATGCAGAAACTACTTGGTTTTTCCCAGCCACACCATAATCACCGATGCCATGACAAATTCGTGCAAGATTGCATTATGAAATATTTTTCATGATAAGGTTATCAACACTAAGAAAACTGAGCGAACATATTTTCCCTAGGTTATCAACACTAAGCAAACCTAGCAAACATATTTGCCCACAAAACAAAAGTTTCATACCACAAACTGGATGAAAACTTTCATACCTGACAGTGTGTACTTTGTTTTCCTCCACAGACTAGACAAAAATAATTTGCCCTAGGTCACCTCAAAATGTCAAGCAATGGAGGGAAGCAAGCATTGTTAGCAAACTCTGGCCACAATGAGGTAATTCATTGTCAATTTATAGATTTGTAAATGTTTCCATTGTTTCTTTGAATTTTACTTTTTAGTTTTTTATTTCTAAATTTAAAAGAAGAAATATAATTTAGAAATATATATATATGTAGGGACATGAGACTGATATTTAAGATAAAGAGGAATTGGCTTCCATATTGGGGGTAGAGGTAGTGAACAAATTGGTTAATGTGGATTGGACAACACTTGCTAGATACATAGAAAAACAATCTATTAACGCCCCTCAAACATTGCAAACAAATCAATTGTGTCAAAGGGAATCAATTGATTTCCCAACTAGTCCTTGATCGAGAAAAAGATCCAAGAGGAAATCAGTGACAATAAACTCTAGGAATGTGGAATAGGGAGTAGAGACTTCCACTCCTGGGACACAGACTTCTTCCACCATGCCATGTTTTCAATCTTGCATTGGTAGCTACAATACGAAGATAGAATACGAGGTGGTTTCAGGGGAAGTCCGAATGACGAATGTTAGGAAAATATTTGTGAGTAAGTTGAAGGAATCATGCCTTCAATGGTTCAAAGACCATCTACATTTGCCATTCTCAAAGATACCCATGCACTTGAAAAAAGCAGTTATCCATGACATGGAGAATGAATTTGGCATAGTTTGGTCTGTAAAGAAGATAAAGCTACAAATGTCTCAAAACTGCAAAAGATTTTAGTGCAACCAAACAAAGAAGATAAAAAAAAGGCCAATTGATGTAAGTGTGAAAGTATGGGGAGAGCTTGTAAAAGCATATGAGAAGTCCGATGCATGGAGGAAGTCTGGTGAGGAGAGTACATAGGTATTTGAATTTTCTCATAAGATTATATCAAATTTATTAAATGATATTTAAATTTTATTTGTGCATAGTTAAATTTAATTAGTATATGTTTTAGGACAAGGCCTCCAAGGCTAGGCTTGGGAAACTTCATGCCACGCATTGCAGTGGCCAGAAAGGTTTACAGGCCTTGATTTGTACATTTGTAAGTATATTTAATATGTTAAATGATAATTTTTTTATTTCGTTGGAAATAGTAAATGATTGAATATTAATTAGTTTAACTAGTCCATGTGCCATGTTTTGACAGGAGGAGAAATATGGCTGCCATCCAAAGCAATTTGAAAAGAATATTTTATAAAACAAAAAGTGGAACAATTTTGTAATCTGGATGGAGGACGAGGTATCAATAGTTGAGTTTCAATAACTTAGTTGGATATTGTTGTGTTAATATGTCAATTTGAATATCTTGTGTTGAGTTATTTATTGATGCATAGGATGAGTAAATAGAGCTCAAATCTTATGATTACAAGATCACCATTTATGTGCATGAATAAATAGTAGAAGGATGTAGATGAACTCAATTCATCTGGATTTATGCCTCTTGGCAGGCATTCCTCTTGAATCTCTAATATCAGGTGCCCGAGACTTCCCTGTAGCTTTTACCTTTCGTTGTCACCTTTCCTCTTCACTATTAGACTCGTCTCCTTTTTCCTTATCTGCATTTCTAGCTTTGGCTTCTAATTCATCCCATGTTTAACCTTCCTCCTCCTCTTCTTCTTCTTCTTCTTCTTCTTCTTCTTCTTCTTCTTCTTCTTCTTCGTCCTCCTCTTACTCCACAAGAGATTCATCTTCTAAACCTTCCTCATTTTTTTTTATTCCTCTTCTACATCAGAGGGTTCATATCCTTTATGTGACTCTTCTGAATTATCAGAATCAAAATCACTAGCTTCCATATTCAAAAATTCCCAACCAACATCTTCAATAAATTTATTTGGATCATCAGTAATACTCTTCAAAATTGGCCACCAATTCAAGTTCATTCTGCTTTCATAATACTTTATATCCATGGAGTTCATTCATTCCTTGATGCCATCAAGCGAAGATTAAGGAATGGTATACATGCAGAGTACATCCCGCTTGAAATATTTGAAAACAATAGCCATATCAAATGCCTTTTTCCCAAGTCCTACTCTCTCAAGGTTAACAATCTCAATCTCACTAATAGAAATTACTAAGAAAGGTAATTCCACCAACTCTACCAAACAGTTTACCATAGGAACAATAAAAGCAGAGGCTTTGAAAGGAACTCCATGAAAACCAAGCTGTCTAAATGGTATATCAAACTCTAGTTCAAAATATTTTAGATGAGGCTGCTCCCATAGCTCTCTTACTGGCTTGAAAAATCCTTGAAACTCTGTATTGATTTTATTTTTCCTGTCCCTCTCTTGCTATTCTTCCTCAATTTCATCAAGATCATACATTGACCTTCTTTCCCCTCCTAAAGTTTGAACCACATCCATTACCTCCACATAAAACTAGACATCCTTGGTCTTCTTGGTTCCCACACCATGATATGGTTATGCAAATGAAAATGGAGCAAAGTAATCATCTCCTTCTTCGCTGGCTAGAGCAATGCATGCTTAATGTTTTGATACATGATATCAACTCTCTCTTCTGCTCTCATGGTTGAATACCGAAATCCAGTATGGTGGGCCTCCAGAGTTCCAGTCATCTTTCTTCCTCTTCCACCAAATGATGGCCTGATCCACACGTCTGCCAGCCTAATTGACTTTGTTTTTGAAAGCTGAAGTTTCTCATAAGTCACCAATGTAGCTCTCTCTTCCTTTTCAGACCCTTTCATTGTTGTAGATCGTCTCTGGGATTTAATAATTTGTACCACATGGTTGATGTGCTTTGAATCCTTGCATCTAAAGGAAATTTCCTTAATATAAATACTTCTAGGGAATTTCAATGTTTCCATTGTAATTGGCATTAAAGCCGGTACCTGCAACATTGAAAATTATCCTTATATAAGAATTCCCTCCATCTTGTTGGCTTGTAACACTCTTGATGGTGGCTACATGAAATCTGATTTTGATTCCTCTTCTACATCAGAGGGTTCATATCCTTGATCTGACTCTTTTGAATTATCAGAATCAGAATCACTAGCTTCCATATTCAAAAATTACCAACCACCATCTTCAATAAATTTATCTGGATCATCAGCAATACTCTTTGAAATTGGCTGCCAGTTCAAGTTCATTTTTCTTTCATAATACTTTATATCCATGGAGTTCAACCATTCCTTGATGCCATCAAGTGAAGATTGAGGAATGGCATCAATGCAGAGTACATCCCACTTGAATTCTTTGAAAATACTAGCCATATCAAATGCCTTTTGCCCAAGTCATACTCTCTCAAGGTTAACAATCTCAATCTCACTAATATCAATTACTAAGAAAGGTAACTCCACCAACTCTACCAAACAGTTTACCGTAGGAACAATAAAAGCAAAGGCTTTGAAAGGAACTCCATGAAAACCAAGCTCTCTAAATGGTATATCAAACTCTAGTTCAAAATATTTTAGATGAGGCTACTCCCATAGCTCTCTTACTGGCTTGACAAATCCTTGAAACTCTATATTGATTTTATTTTTCCTATCCCTCTCTTGCTGTTCTTCCTCAATTTCATCAGGATCATACATTGACCTTCTTGCCCCTCCTAAAGTTTGGACCACATCCATTACCTCCACATAAAACTAGACATCCTTGGTCTTCTTCATTCCCACGCCGTGATATGGTTATGCAAATGAAAATGAAGCAAAGAAATCATCTCCTTCTCCGCTGGTTGGAAGAATGCATGCTTAATGTTTTGATACATGATATCAGCTCTCTCTTCTGCTCTCATGGTTGAATACTAAAATCCATTATGGTGGGCCTCCAGATTTCTAGTCATCTTTCTTCCTCTTCCAACAAATGTTGGCCTGATCCACAAGTCTACCAACCTAATTGGCTTTATTTTTGAAAGCTGAAGTTTCTCCTGAGTCACCAGTATTAGCTGTAACTTTTTTGAAATTTTATTATGGTATGTGCACTTTGATATGATGTAATATGATTATGGTTTCTTCTCATATGTTGTAATATTAGATATATAGTAGAAAAATAAATTATTGCATGAAATAAATAATAACTTTTCATTCTAAATGTTTTTTTTTGCAGAACATAGGTCTTCTAGAAGATCAAGATGATCCTCAACATGATATAGATCCACAAAATATTGGTTATGTTGGTACAGATCACATGGAAAAGGATGATGATGACGCAAATATGGAAGACACCAAGGCCGATGACAATGATGATGACGACGACGATGATGATGATCATGATGGTGGTGGTGATGATGATGAGACAGATGGTGGTAGTAACCAGTGACATTCATGATCATATAGACTGCATCATGGATCATTGTTGATGTATCGTTATGATGACTCTTTTCATGGTTACTATCATATGTATCATTTTCATGGCCTACAGTACTATATTATTGAGTTGTATCATATTGACATGTATCATTTTCACTATATCATTTGGACATGTATCAGTTTGAGTTACATAATTTATCAATTTTATTTATATCATTTGCACATGTATCATTTTCACTTATGTCGACTGTTGGACATGTATCATTTTGACATGTTTTTGATGTACTGGCATATCTGACTTTCACTTATTTTAGTTATATATGATGATGATCTTATCAGTATTGAATTGTCAATTTATATATATTAAAAGTGGTCGATGATTTTTGGATGGATATTTATTACGTATGATGATTTTAATTTACTACTCAGGATGGATGTTGTAAAATTCAATTAAATTATAGATAGTTGACTCACTTGTTTTAATTATAGATGATGATCATGTTACAATAATAGTTCAGGCGGTGATGAAAGGTAAAATTAATGCTTGGCACCTTCAAAATGTAATTGAACAAATCAAAGAAGTGTTAAGCTCTTTTGAAATTTTTGTGGTAAGCCACATTAAAAGATGTGGTAATGTGGAAGTGGATGTCTTATCTAAATGGGCTTTAAATTTTGGTGAAACAGGGGAATTCAGGTTGGAGGATTTTAGAGGTGTTAAGTTAGTGGACTTAGGTGAAAACAAGGGAGAGGACAACACCTTAAATGAACAAGGTGGAAAAGCGAGTGAAGTAGTACTTCATTAATAGAAATTACTTCATAAACAAGGTGGCAGGTGGTGGTGAAGTAGTACTTCATTAATAGAAAGTGTGGGCAATCCAATATGGTGTTAAATGCAAGCCCTCGATTAAGATGTGTTAATTAAATTTGGAAAGGGTCAAGAAAAACTCTGCAACAAACTTTGGTGGTGGTAGCGCTGGTTGTCAGGAGAAATGGAAGCCAATTTCACCTTCTGGTCACGAAGATCTTTGGGCCTATTTTATGGAGAGGCATCTGGAAAATGACTACAGGGCCTTTTCCTTGTTGATGATGAGCAGCTAGTGCAGTGTGCAAAAATGATTTGTGGCAGGGATTTCGGCTCTCTGAAACACAGATATCGAACCAACATGGGCGTTTACTCCTTAATTGCGGCATGGGGCTTGGATTTAGGTGAACCAATGGAAATGGTGAGGATGGTGATGCAGAAAATTATGCATGAAGATTTTTTGGTAGGCATGGAGTCCATTCTCGAATGGGTGGTTTTGGGTGTAGGTTTAGATTATTTTGAAGGACTGGTAGATGATGAAATTGAGGAGCTCTATGGGAGACCAGGGCTCAAACCCTTTATTCATTGGCCCGAAGGAAAATACAAAGCTTGTTTCCATGAGGAAGTGCGTTTGGGATGGAAAGCGCTCAAACTCTTCTTCGAACTCATGGAGGTTGATGAAGTTTTGGCACAAGAAAAGGTGGAGATGCAGGGATTGGAAGCGAAAAGGAAGTGCCAGAAGAAAAATTCAGGGAAGCAACAAAAGAAGAAGCCTCTGAAGGAGATAGCCAAGCATCCATTGGGTCTAGGTGGAGTTCGTTAAGACTGGTTGTGTTTTTCTGTGTCTGATTTTGAATTCTCCCTCTGCTTTTGTTGTATTAAAGTGTGTAACTCTAAACACTATTAATGGTGGTTTTTTTTGTAAGGATTTTATTGGTAAACAGTTACAGGGGTTATGGGGTTTATTTAATGTTTTACTCTACATGTTAAGGTGCCTCTGGTTTTTGTTGTTTACTGTGGAATTTTGGTGGGTAATGACACTGAACAATAGATGTACTTTTTCATCTTTACAAGCAATACAAAAAAAATTTATTACCGATCCAAAAATAATAATTATCTTGTTATTTAATCATATGAGTTAAATAATTAAATTACTTAGTCTATAATCATATGAGTTATTTAAGAGGCACGATATATTTAACTAATTAAATTGAAATAAAACATATTAAATCAATAAATGGAAGCAAAACAAGAAGTATTTTTAGAAGCAAAAAGGAAGCAACAATGGAAGCCAAACCAAATAAAATCTTGGAAGAAAATTGGAGCAAAACTGAAGTAAACTGGAAACAAAAGCCGGAGGTAAGGCTCGGCACAAATCAGAAGCTCCTTGGAGGCTCGGCGATAAAACAAAGTAAACCTGGAAACAAATTAGGCTCGGCAAAGCTCAAACAGGCTCGGCTCGCTCATTTCTAGATAAAGCGGAATGAAACTAGAAAAACAATGGGCTCATGAAAGAAAAGCTGGAGGAGAAATAAATCGAATCGCGGAAGCAAAGCAGAACAAAGGTGGAAGGAAAACACGGAAAACAAGTGGAGGAAAAACAAGGAGTAAACCAGGACAAAACTAGAAGCAAAACGGAAGCAAAATCGGAAGTAAAATCGGAAGCCAAACTATAAGAAAAAATGCGAGTAGACATAGAAGCAAAACCGGAAGCCAAATTGGGCGCTAATTTAGGCACTATTTCTAATACTATTTCCCGGTGCCATTTTAGGCACTAACAGAGGTGCTATTTTCGGCGTTATTTTAGGCACTAACAGAGGCGTTGTGATTTTTTGGCGCTGACTCCGACACAACATCCGATGCAAACATCGGTGTCAAGATGATCATGCCTGTTTGTGCCGAGTTTAGTGCCAACCAAGTCGCCCAATTCATGAACTGAAATACACTGAAATCTGATGCTATTTTAGGTGCTATTTTCCTATTCTGTTGTAGTGCCTTGTCTAATGTGTTTGAATCTTTGACAAAACATATACCAACATCACTAAGGTTTGTCACAACTTGGTGTACACTATCCACTTATCCATATATCATAATCTTTAAGCAAACGGAAACAAAATCCACCTTCATAATTCATGCTTAGGTGTGCATACATCCACTTATCCCATAATAAAATGCTCTATGATGATAAAACATGCACTACTGAAAGCTCAAATACTATCAATCATTACATCAATCTTGATTTGGATGGAAAATCCATCTAAACTATTCTTCATTCATTCTTACTAACATTTCTTTTGTCAATCCCCATAGTCATCCCGGTGGCGTGCTATGACACATAAAAATAAATATATTACCTGCATCATCCTACATCTATAATCATGTTAGAACATCATATATCATGTGCATATAGGTCATAAATATTACATAAAAAATTTTAAAAAGATAGATAGCATTGCATTACATTCTTAGAATCATCATCCATATAGTATCATATCAAATATGGCATAACATGTCCTAAATCACATAACGTCATCATGCATATAGATCATATAAGCATCATAAATTCCATCATAGATCATAAACATATAATGGCATACATATAAGCATAAATCAATATCATGTGCATTCATCCATACATGAGAAAAAAACATAACATCATATACATCCATAAACATCCATCACATAAAAAATGCAATAAAACATATCATATAATCACCATTAATGATGTATATCATATATATATATATATATATATATATATATATATATATATATATATATATATATATATATATATATATATATATATATATATATATATATATATATATATATATATATCCAAAAATCTATCATATTACAAAATCAGTGACTATCAAAAAATGGAGCTCGCAAGTTCGATAAAAAATACATGTCCATATATATATATATATATATCCAAAAAATCTATCATATTACAAAATCGAGTGACTGTCAAAAAATGGAGCTCGCAAGTTCGATAAAAAATACATGTCCATATACAACAACAGACCTAGCTTGTGCTACCTCTATCCCTTGAAGGTGAATGAGTGGAGGGAGGTTTGTTCTATCTCTGCCTTGATCTGGATGGCCTTTGCTGCTCCTTGTGGAAATGGTGAGGTGATTGGTATGGAGACCTTGTCAGTCTTGAAACCCCACCACTGCTCCGTGACCTTTCAGAGTGGGACTTGCTTTGGATTTGGGTGTAGCTAGGTGCCCTCTGAGATGGCAGCACTACATCCTCATATAAATCTTTGTAATAATGTGTCTACTATCTCCTTGCTAACTCGGTAAAAGGTGTTGGAAAAATTAGCATTGGATCCACTGACTATCTCAATAAAGCTCAATGGTTGTAGGTTGGCCCTCTGCGCTCTGATAATGGCCATATCGCACTTTGCAGTCAAATGTGCAACCTGATCTTGTAATCAAAGAACTTGCACCATGCAACTTGGAGCTATGCCTGCATGGCCGCCATTTGTGGATCAAGTGCCCTCTCCTTTGCCTCCTCCATAATATCTCAGATGGTCTCTCTAATAGGTATATCCTACCACCCCTCAACATTCATGGCCAACTCTTGTGTGGTCTCCTCCTCTCCTACCACACCAACATCTACCTCCATCTCTGCCTTTGTGCATACCTCCTCCTCCTATCAAGGAGCATCATCTATCCTCATCTCTCTATCCTCCTTGATAGGAGATAGTGGCCTATGAATAACTAGTGGCACTTGACCTCTATCACCTCCTCTCCCTCCATCCCTTCCACCACCGTCATCATCTTCATCACCCTCCCCCTCCCCTACCTCTATCCTTGCCACCCTGAATCAATCCCCTACCTTGCAGTCTCCCTCATATACCTCTCCCTAGCCTCTCCACTAGCACTGACGAATCTAGATTTGTAAGCGGCACTGGCCTATGCCAATCCCACCATGCATCATACTTGAGAATAGTGCCTGTATCTGCCACCTCTTCCAGGGCACCCAAGTGTACCAACAACAACTACTTGGACTCTTGAATGGATACCTAATGGGATATCATGGGTCCCCACTGGGGCACCTCGCGAGTTGATCTCGCAAACTTTGTAAGACTAATAGGGTCCCCAGTCTCTCACTAAATTGCATAAGTACTCTCTTTGATAAATGCCACTCTATAATATGTTGGCTTTGGACAGTGTGTCCAATCAAATACCTGGTTTTCCAGCAATATGGGAGGTTCTCGGCGTCATCCTCCTAGGGTGCACATTTCTTGTAAAGTCTCCAAGTGAAAGAATCAAGAAAATCAATGGCGTGTCTCCAATACCTGACATATCCCACATGCGTCTGTGTCCCAGCTCCACCATATGTATATACATATGACAACCCTGGTGACATGTCTCTATTTGTAACTAGCCATAACATAGCAACATGCTTCTAGGCCCAAACCATAAGAAGGGTAGTACCACAACCAATCGATTGAGTGCTTGTCAGAACAATTTCCCATTTTTTTGGAATTTTGGAAAAAAAATCAAGGGGGCACCATGCTATCTTTCCATCACCGGGGCATACTGAGGCAACTCCTGAACATGATCTTTTGAATTTTCTTTGACACAACGTTATAAAAATGCATTGTATCAAAGAGGGGCCAAATGTAGATACCTGAAATTGTCCTGGTTTGCGAGTAATACTTTTATACTAACTTTCAACCTCTTTCCCTAATGATTAAATAATACTTCATTATTTAATTATTATCAAATATCATATTCTATTATTAATTGACTTTATGTTATTTAATTAATTTATTCTAATTCACCCTTTCTGACTAATTAAATAAATCTTATTTATTTAATTATGTCCTAATCCATTTTAATTATTCCTTCTTGGCTAGTTAAATAAATCCTATTTATTTAAATGTCCTAATTACTATTAATCTTCTTGATTAATTAAATAAATCTTGTTTATTTAATTAGGTCATTAATAAAACTTATTCTTCTATTTTTAATTGAATGATTATTATTAATTGTTTAATTAACATTCAAACACCTTCTTAAATTAAATAATTGTTATTAATTACTTAATTGACCACATTCCCACTTCTAAGATTAAATAATTGTTTTAATTATTTAATTCCCCTTTTTCATCTCAATATTATCTATCCATTATTAATAAATAAATATTTTATTTATTAATTAATCCTCACTTGCACATTCCTCATTACTAATTATTTAATTAATTATTATCCTCTATGTATAATTCCCTCAAACTTAACAACCACTATGTTCTAGCCGATTGGATAATCTATTCTAGTTCACTGATCAACCAAATCAGTTCACTCCCACTCAATGCGAGTTAATGGAGCAATCAAATCCCTTAACTAATCAATCAATTCTCCATGCAAATAGTTAACTGGAATTGTGCAGCCAATTGCAGTCAGTTAACTCACTAATAAATTCCTCTCAACAAACCTCAACCCTTGATCTTGATCTTCCACCTCTTAATCTAGACTGTTCATTCAAATCATTCAATTCTATAAAAGCAACCCTCACATCTCGTTGATGGCTAAACACAAACTTTGGCGTTTTGCATCATTGTTATCATTCACACACTTTTGAACTTGAAGCAAAGAAGAGCATACCAAATCTGAGAGAAAAGAAAAGAAAATGAGAAGAATGGAAGTAAGTCATGTCAACACGATGAAGGTAATATTAATGATTTCTTAATTATGATTTCACTATGTTGCTTACATTCGATTTGTTGATTTGGATTTGTATTGGGTTTTGAATTGCAGTCTTTGTGGTTTATTGTATTGATTCATTGCCTCTATGATATTTAATCTTATTTTTCCAAGTTACAATAACAATGAAAAATGATATGGCACCTTGGCTGAAGTTGAAGAATGATGATACTAAAAGAGGTTGTAATCATGTTGGGAACACTTTTTAGAAACATGTACCACTTGAATTACCAAAAGTGGTGTAAGAGCTCTTCTCAAGGATTTTTGACATTGAAGAGTTGTCAAATACTTGATGAGGAGTAGTTTTGGTTTGTTTTTTCCAATCAATAAGTAAAACTTGTCTAGGAGTGCTCTTTTC
Source organism: Sequoia sempervirens (assembly GCA_007258455.2). NCBI lineage: Eukaryota > Viridiplantae > Streptophyta > Pinopsida > Cupressales > Cupressaceae > Sequoia > Sequoia sempervirens. The sequence continues at coordinate 304,057,832 of VDFB02105785.1, forward strand.
TCGTACTTGATATTTTAACTTGTCTTAAACCCTTATAAGAATTCTTTTCTACCCATTTCATCACTTAAATTGGCAAACACTTGTCTAGAGCACTCTCCACAAGTCTTTGTTACTTTAACCTTTGTAAATTAATGTTAGGAGCACTCTTTTGCCTTGTTGACCACATGAACACTTGGAAAAATCATCCCAAAAACCCTTTTGGAGCACCTCACCCACTTGGAAAAACATTGTTGTGAGAACTCCAAAGTTGTTATTGTTACTAATTTGGTTAATACTTGAGAAGAATAGGTCTCTATCACTTTTACCTTGGAAAATTAATGCTAAGAGTGCTCCAAGATCACATTTTTCATTGAAACGGTTCAAATTCTTTAGGTGTTCTTTTCCATGCTTATAGCCACTTTCTGAGATAGGGGAAAATTTACACCTTCTTTGGACAAATTTACATTATTTTTTCTCATATAGGGATTGATAGAAAGGTAATAAAACACTGAGAATGAGAATCCTTTTTCAAAACAATCAACCAACAATCTGTAATGAATTCATGATATATGACTTTTATATGCATGGTTCTGTTATCCACTGAAATTGCACCCTGTTGAACCTGATGTTCAACACCTCAGTGTAACATGGGAAGACCTCTAAAGTTGTGGGTTACTTGTAGATAGAGGTCAACCTCCAGAGAAAGGTTGGCTTCCTAACTGGTAATATCACTTAACTACTATTTTTTTTTGAAGGAAAATGGAGGAGTGCATAAAAAATGAAAATTAAATCCTATGGTGATGCACCAAATTTGTTCAAACATGTACAGCTGCTTAACACACTGTTTTCAATCAACTAATAAAAGCTGATATGCACAACTCAATACTCAAATGATACTGCATAAACATTTCATAAGAATGCTATGATACATACAGTCCTAGAAGGATGATAATTTCTCCTCACAACTAAAACTATTTGCATCACCAGCATAACCTATAATCTGCAATATACATATCTCCTTCGCTTGAAAGTGCTATTAATGAGACGTATTAACAAGGAATAAGAAAAACTCACATGTAAATATATCAATCATCCAACACAGTCAACGAAACAAATAACTGAGAAGGAAGAAATTGCTCTGTTTATTGATCTCCAAAGGTGAAACTCTACCATACAATGTTTGCAAATGAGTTACAAAACTCTGTATTCTCCTCTAAGGACTTATAGAAGTCACAAAAGAAGAAAATATACAAGTAAGAACTGTCTTCAAAAAAGGCAAAAATGCCATATATATGAAAACTAAAAGTGTCACCCTTTTGTTTTAGGGTTTACAAAATATCAGTTTCTTCAGAAGGGTCGACCCTCAAATCTTTTAGAAATAAAGCTAATACATTCAATGTGCGTCCTCTGTGTCCACGTCGGTGAAAGATTGCTCCAGGGATGGCCCTTCAAATTTTTGCAACCATGCATTTAATGTACTATCATCTGGCCTCCGTGTCCACTCTCGAACTTCCTTGAAGAGCTGCCTTGAATTCCCCTGGAGCATTACCATTAATATCAATTTTCCTTTTTCCAGCAGACCTCATAGCTGTCACTGAGATTGGCGGCTTCTTTCTTTTGGCCTTCTTCCTGCTCAAGATCTTCCTGTAGGTTGAATTCCTCTGCAAGCAGCTTCAGACTTTCCCATTAGATCTCCACACCATTGTTCACTGAGCTGCTCCATCGCCTTTGATCTCAGAAAAATTCTGTGTCGTTTATGCTCTGTTGATCTCGTTCACAGGGTTAGTCAAATAGTCAACGGCTAATGGTTCACCTTTAGTCCTCTCTGATTGGTTGAACATATGACATGCAAGATCCCAGGTGGTCAAAGGTCACTCATCCAGAATTGCATGTCGGTGAGACACTGGTTGTGTCTCCCTGATGTGATTATGCTCTATAGCAGCAATCGGCATAGCTTACCACTGTCGGCAATACTTCACATCGAATGCGAAATTTATATCGATATCACAGAAAAGCATCGGCAAGACAATCATTTTCGGCCAGACATCATGGCGAGCCCTCAGGAGTCATCTGATATCGCCATTTCATCGCCTAGACATTCGCATTCGGCAAGAGATCTCGCCAAAGTTTGCAGCAGATCCATTGTTGTCGGCAAGACACCATCGGGTCGGCAAGACTTCATGCCGAGTTCAAAACACTACGTTGACGTTAACTCCTTTTAGCAAGACCTCACGCTTTTGCCGAGACATCCCCCCAAGCTCAACATTACGCCGAGAGTTTCGTTTCAGCGAGACCACCACGGGTCAGCAAGACCTCACGCCGAACTCCTCCTGTTTCGGTGAGACCCTGCTTAGTCAGAAAGACCTTTCGCCGAGATCAAACATTATACCAAAGGCACAACCTTTCGGTGAGACTCCACTTGGTCGTCGGGACTTCTTGTCGAAATCAACGTTTTGGCAAGACTTCTATTTGTCGGCCAGACCTCCTAGCGATGATGTCTCCTTTCTTTCACCCCGAGCTCACTTCACTATCGGCAAGACCCTATTAGGTTGGCAAGACTTCTCAGCGAGGCCATATGTTTCGGCGAGAGCTCATTCCGGGACCACCACCTCATGTCGGCAAGACCCTATTGGGTTGGCAAGACTTCACACCGAACTCCTCCTGTTCCGACAAGAGCTTATTTCACTTCGGGGAGACTTTGCTTGGTCGCCGAGACATTACAACGAACTCCTAACTTTACGCCGACGCCGTTTCACTTTGGCAAGAGTCCACCCTGTCGATGATACTTTTTCCCTTCGCTGTCCCCTATCGCCGAGACTCTACTTGGTCGCTGAGACATTACGACGAACTCCTTTCTTTCACCGAGACTTCTTCTTATTGGCCAGACCTTTCGTCGAACTCCTTTCTTTCAGCGACGCTAGCACTATACAATGGTCGGCAAGACCTCAGTAGTCGGGGAGACATATAAAAACCCACGGCGAATAAAATGTCTAGCCGACCAGTGGATCCCAAATGAATATAACATACTACCAGTCGGCAAGACATCTGAAAGGTCCCAACGACTTTCTTCCTCAGGAGTTTTATGCCAAATCTGACTGAGGCAAGGCTTTCCAATAGACTTCCTTGTGAAATAGCATCAAATAAAGACCTTCCCAATGATATCTGAACACCTGCACACTGGGCTCAACCCTTATGGGAGCCACATTTAATCCACGTGCCAAATTTAAACATAATTTCCCCTGATTGAGCTCGTAGGTGAAAACTGGGTAACAGGTTCAATAGATGAATACAATGAATTATGTAATGAATTTGACATTAAAATTTTATTAGGGTTGTAACAATGGGCTCTATTAGGGTACCATGGGACATAATTGAGCTATATAAGAATCTCAATATTTTTTGGTTTATAATATTGGTATCTATTTATGGGGAAAAAGAGTCAAAGTTATTTGGGTGAGTGCAATATTGTCATGGGCTAAACAACACCCTTAAGTGATCGTGGAAATGCTAAAAAATAGACTTAAGTAACTTCACATTACAAATTGAAGGGATTAGCTACAATTTAGAAAAAAATAAGTAATAAAAGTTATAGGAAATTAAATTTACTTTATAAAATACTATTTAATTTGAATAATTTTATAGATTAATTTGGTGAAAATTAAATATTTCAAAGATACTACTAAATTTTGTAGAAAATAAATAAATAGGTGTTATTTCAACTAGCCTAATTTGAAGATAGAAAAGTGATAAAAATGATTTTATTGCTTCATAAAACTTTGTATATAAGTAAAGGACATGTGGGTGGATGTGACATATATTTTAATATTTTTTTGGTATATAATTAGTTTTTTAAATACAAATTTGAAAAAAATAAAAATATATTTGAGTAGATTAACTATAAAGTCCAAATTTTAATATAGAAATTAACATGTCAAAAAATTAACAACAAATTTATCATGTCTACAATTACATCATAACCATATCACAATGCATGCTTACACACCAAGGATGTCATTACAAATTGATGCAAGTAAAAACAACCCAACCACAAACTCACAAGATTATAGTGATTGCACAAAGAAAAACTAAAACATTCAAATATGAAAATCACATTCAACCATGTTGTAACAATTACAAAATTTATGAAAGAATAAAATCAAAAACATAAAGTTTATAGTGTTTGGCTCTCAATTGCTCTTCACTCTCAATGACCCTTCACAAATATGTTGTCCAACTCCATCTGCAGCTCCTCCTTTCCTTCTTCTCCCTTCTCTCCTTCACCTCCATGTTGTCCTCCAACCTTCAATCAGCTCCTCCTTCACTCCCGTGCAACCCTCAACAAGTTTTATTGCTCAAAAATAAAGGCCCGACAGGTGGGCAACCACCTCCTCATCTCCCACACCTTTCCTCCCAAGTTTTGTGTGGCACTTTTTCATGCATTGGTCCCTTCCTTCCATCAATAAATTTCCTTCCAAGAGGCATTACAAACTTTCCCTTAGTGGTTCTAAATTTGCAGATATAAAAATTTATAAAAATGACATGTAGAAATACCCCGAAATGGCCCAAAGCGATTACATGGAGAAAATGTGGAATTACAAAATAAATATAAAATATTTTGCCACTGCCCATTTTGAATTTTGAATTTGTTTCAAAAGACAAATATGAGAAATAAAATCCATTAAACATTACCTTTTGATGTTGCATAGACAATTTGGAAAGAAAATTTCAAACATGTAACTTCAACACTGCACAACACATGTCAAAATCTAACTTTTTGCATAAATCTTAAACATAAGCTCATACTCATGTGAAAAAATTTCAAGATGTGAATAATTTCATTAAAATTCTTCTCTCCAAAGGATTTTTCTCCAGACTTTATGAAACTTCAGAAATTAAGTTTCATGTTACAAACTGCCAACCACGAACAAAGAATTTTAAATTCTCCCAAATGATGAAATATTAGGCAACAACTCTTTTTTCACATTTGGAAAAAACATCTGAGAATACCCCTGTGAAAGGATTGTTTCCCAACTCATATATATCTCTTGAAATTTTTGTTTCTATAAAACTGCCTACCAGAACCTTAAACTATAACAGAGCGAAAACTAAATTTTTAAAAATTTAGTCACATGAGAGGTTTTCCAATGCTAAGAGATGCTTGAAAAGACCACAACACACTATAGCTAAAGAAAACAACAACAAAAAAATTTAGGTGATGCAGGATCGCTTGTGGACCCAGATGCTCTTGCATCAGACACACCGGGTAAGAAGTTTGTGAGCATAGGCTCAAAAAAAGTGGAGTTAAATGGGAGAACCATTCTTTTAGATTGCAAGAAATCTGTAGCGAACTCCATCGATGTCCATAGTGAACATGAAATTATTTCTTCTTCCTCTTCTTCTGATATCTTGTTGGAACTAGCTTCGCTCTCCTCCAACAACTCTTCTTACCATTCTTCTTGTAGTGTCAAAAAATGTACTCCTTTACATTTTCACACTATATTTGGGTCCCCTTATAAAGTGGACTTAATTAAGCCTCTAATTTTTCCAATTATGCATTTAAAAGCCTAACTAATCCCATTTTCTGAAAGGGAAACTTATATTAAGAAATTGCAAGCATTAATTAAATTGTCTTGAAATTGGTGTGTCCTAGGTTTGGGGCCTAGGACCCATTCGCTTGTCCCCCTTAAGTTTAGGATCCCAATTTTTAATATGTTTTTGGCAGCATCTTTATTATTCAAATTCAATTTGTAATTGTCGGCCTTTGATCTTTAATTTTTGGGAAATTATAAAATCACCTATCAATACATGGTCTTTTTATCATTTCAAATCCTAGAATTTTCATGAGAGAACAAATTATTGCAAAAATTATTGTTGAAGGTGTTCAGGACAAAATTTATTAGTCTTCTACAACATTCAAGATCTCAAGCATCATGTCAAATTTATCTTCATTCATGCATATTTTTGGAGCTAACATTGTGATGTAGGTTTCAAGCATCAAGATCAACATCCAATTAAGCCATTTCATGCAAGATTAAGACCTTGGAGAGATGTGTTAGATTTCAGTCCTTAAAGGATCTCCATTCAAGGGTTTGGTGAGTTGCAACATAACATTGTTCATCCATCATTCATTCCATTCATGTTTCATTTCATTTCAAGGTTTAATTACCAAAACGGGGTTTGACCAAGGCAAACCTACATTCACCAAAAACAATCAATTTTTCCCTCTCTTTGTGTTTGCAGATCTTAGGTTGAAGAAGGATTGAATATTGATCAAAATTCCAATTTTGCAAATTTTTCAAAGTTGTCAACATTGTCATCAAGCCACGAAAACTCACTTGTAGAATTTAATTTCAACTTTCTAATTGTGAAACCCAGAGGAATTGAGAGTGTAGATCTAGGAGCAAAGGACTGTGAAAGTAGATTTTGGATCCTTATAGCAAGACCCATTCACTCTAGGGAGAATCTATCCCAAGAGGATACTTAGCAACTTCTTTTGGTGGCAGGTGCATAAATTCATAACCTTCTCAGATTTGCTAGAACTTTGTGGATTTAGTTAGATTAAGGTTTTAAACTGATGATTCAATTCTTGCATTGCATAATTGCATTCATTTGGTATTTTTCATTTATCTCCCAAAAGTGCATTTCAGGTTGATTTACCCCATCCTCAGTCATAAGAAAAACAACAAAATCTCTATTAAGATCAACTCACCTAAGGGTTGAAAGTCAATCTTTCCCTAGGGGATCTCTTTTTCCTAATGAAAATAGGGGAATAGGTACATTACCCCCATTCAAGGAAAATGGGCCCCCCTTAAGTTTAGGATCCCAATTTTTAATATGTTTTTGGTAGCATTTTTATGATTCAAATTCAATTTGCAATTGCCAACCTTTGATGTTTAATTTTTTGGGAAATTAGAAAATTACCTATAAATACAAGGTCTTTTTATCATTTCAAATCCTAGAATTTTCATGAGAGAAAAATTATAGCAAATATTATTGTAAAAGGCGTTCAAGAGAAGATTTATCAATCTTCTATAATAGTATTCAAGAACTCAAGCATCATGTCAAAGTTATCTTCATTCATGCACTTTTTTGGAGCTAACATTGTGATGTAGGTTTCAAGAATTCAAGTCAAGTTTAAAGCATCACAATCAACATCTAATCAATCCATTTCATGCAAGATCAAGACCTTGGAGAGATGTGTTAGATTTCAGTCCTTCAAGGTCTCCATTCAAGGGTTTGGTGAGTTACAACATTACATTATTCATTCACCATTCCTTCCATTCATGTTTCATTTCATTTCAAGGTTTAATTACCAAAATGGGGTTTGACCAAGGAAAAATCTCATTCACAAAAAACAAACAATTTTTCCCTCTCTTTGTGTTTGTAGATCTTAGGTTGAAGAAGGATTGAAGATTGATCAAAAGTGCAAATTTTTAAAGTTATCAAAGTTGTAAACATTTTCGTCAAGCCACAAAAACTCATTTGTGGAATTTAATTCCAACTTTTCGATTATGAAATCGCGAGGAATTGGGAGTGCAAATCCAAGAGCAGAGGATTGTGAAAGTAGATTTTGGATCCATATAACAAGACCCATTCACCCTAGGGTGAATCTTTCCTAGGAGGACACTCAACAACTGATTTTGGTGACAAGTGCATAAATTCATAACTTTCTCAGATCCATTAGAACTTTATGGATTCTATTAGATTAAGGTTTAAATTGATGTTTTACTTCTTGCATTGCATAATTGCATTCATTTGGTATTTTTCATTTATCTCACAAAATTGCATTTCAGGTTGATTTACCCCATCCTCAATCATAAGGAAAACAACAAGATCTCCAATAAGATTGACTCACCTAAGGGTTGAAAGTCAATCTTTCCCTAGGGGATCTCTTTTTCCTAATGAAAGTAGGGAAATAGGTACGTTACCCCCATTCAAGGTGAATGGGTCCCCCTTAAGTTTAGGATCCCAATTTTTAATATGTTTTTGGTGGCATTTTTATGATTCAAATTCAATTGGCAATTTTTAGCGTTTGATGTTTAATTTTTGGGAAATTAGAAAATTACCTATAAATACAAGGTCTTTTTATCATTTCAAATCCTAGAATTTTCATGAGTACAAAAATTATAGAAAATATTATTGTCAAAGGTGTTCAAGAGTAGATTTATCAATATTCTACAACAACATTCAAGATCTCAAGCATCATGTCAAAGTTATCTTCATTCATGCATGTTTTTGGAGCTAACATTGTGATTTAGGTTTCAAGCATTCAAGTCAAGTTTCAAGCATCAAGATCAACATCTAATCAATCCATTTCATGCAGGATCAAGACCTTGGAGAGATGTGTTAGATTTTAGTCCTTCAAGGATCTTCATTCAAGGGTTTGGTGAGTTGCAACATAGCATTGTTCATTCACCATTCCTTCCATTCATGTTTCATTTCATTTCAAGATTTAATTACCAAAACGGGGTTTGACCAAGGTAAACCCCCATTCACCAAAAATAAATAATTTTTACCTCTCTTTGTGGTTGGAGATCTTAGGTTGAAGAAGGTTGAAGAAGGATTGAAGATTGATCAAAAGTTCAATTTTGCAAAGTTGTCAACATTATCGTCAAGCCATGAAAACTCAGTTGTAGAATTTAATTTTTACTTTCTGACTGTGAAATCTGGGGTGCACATCCAAGAGTAGAGGACTGTGAAAGTAGATTTTGGATCCCTATAGCAAGACCCATTCACCCTAGGGAGAATGTGTCCCAGGACGACACTTAGCAACTTCTTTTGGTGACAGGTGCATAAATTCATAACCTTCTCAGATCTGTTGGAACTTTGTGGATTTTGTTATATTAAGGTTTTAAATTGATGTTTCAAGTCTTGCATTGCATAATTGCATTCATCTGGTATTTTTCATTTATCTCCCAAAAGTGCATTTCATGCTGATTTACCCCATCGCCAGTCATAAGGAAAACAACAAAATCTTCATTAAGATTGACTCACCTAAGGGTTGAAATTCAATCTTACCCTCGGGAATCTCTTTTTCCTAATGAAAGTAGGGAAATATCTATATTACCCTCATTCAAAACCTACCTAGCCCATTCCCCTTCATCCACTTCTCCTCTTTTGTGGATTTTGACCCACCAAACTATGACCACCTCCACCAAACTCCCTCATCATATGCATCAACACCTACAACATACACACACAAATCTGCCTCTAAAACCTCATAGAAATCAACAATTTCCATATGTTTTTCTCCATACTCCTTAACCCTCAACATTACAAATGAATGAAAAATAATATCATCACAAATGCAAAAAAATTTACCTCCTCTTTCTTCACTGCAATGTTTTTGGTGTCATCTTCAACTGCAACCTTCATCCCATCCTTTGCTATGAGGTTTTCATCTACCCCATCTACCCTCATCATCATCTTCATGTCTTTAACTACTATACCAAGTCTCCCATCTATACCATCTTCATGGAAATGGAAATCTTCCATGTATCTACCTCCTTCTTGTCCTTTATTTTCCGCTACACCATTCAGCTCTTCATAGTCTTCTATCCAATTTCCTTCCAGCATCTAGTTTATTTTCTTCATCTCCTCTTTCCATAGGAGATCATTCTCCTCTTCACCTACTTTATTGTCAAACCTAGAGCCTTCAAACTTTGTTATATCTACTTCTACATCTTCATCTTCAGTCTTCATTCTTCCACCAAGGCATGTTTCCACCACACATTCTTGCTTCTCGTTTCTCTTGGCTATCCTTTCATGCTGCAATAATTCCAATCTTTCCAACCTTACATATATATCCATGATTATTCAGGAGATCCTCCTCTTTTGATATTTTCTCCAACCTTCCCATATCACAAGGTTCTTCCTCACAAGTACAACCATCTCGTTCGCTACTACAATGCATCGCACATTCTACAAAAATAATTTCTCACAACACGCTACCCTCTACCCAAAAAATATGCTTTAAGATGCTTCCTCTACCCATTCTCTTAGTGGAGGAATTCTACACCTTCTACCCAACTTTATCTCTACTAGAGGATAGTAGTCACAAGACCTCTTTCATACATGCAACAAACAATCTTTCTCACAACTATCTCTCGTGGCTTCACTAGTTCACTCTTCACCACTCTTCATCTGTAGGTCCTGGTATAGATTTCCTTACATTCGACACTCTACCTATGCACTCAAAACCTCTAGCTTTGATACCATTTGATACAAAAAAAAGCAACCCAACCAAAAATTCACAAGATCATAATGATTGCATAGGGAAAAACTACAACATTTAAATATGAAAATCACATTTAACCATGTTGTAACAATTACAAAATTTATAAAAAAATAAAATCAAAAACATAAAGTTTACAGTGCTTTGCTCTCAATGGCTCTACACTCAATGACCCTTCAAAAATTTGTTGTCTAATTACATCTGGAGCTCCTCCTTTCCTTCTTCTCCCTTCTCTCCTTCACCTCCACATTTTCCTCCAACCTTCACCTAGCTCCTCCTTTATTCCCATGCAACCCTCAACAAGTTTTATTGTTGGAAAATAAAGGCCCAACAATTGGGTGGCCACCTCCTCATCTCCCACGTCTTTCCTCCCAAGTTTGGTGTGGCACTTTTCCATGCATTGCCCCCTTCCTTCCATAAATAAATTTCCTTCAAAGAGGCATTACAAACCTACCCTTAGTGGTTATGAATTTGAATATTTAAAACACTTTTGTAAATGATATGTGGAAATACCCTGAAATAGCCTCAAGCGATTACATGGAGAAAAGGTGGAATTATAGAAAACAAATCTTTTGCTAGGCATTAGGTACTTGTCCCCACCACCAAGACATATAAACCAATAAAACTAAAGAATAATTTATTAATTGATTATTTAGTTTGAGTTTAAGAGAAGATGTAAATAAAAAAATCACATTACAACATAAATACTTTTATGAAATCATTAATTAATTCATTTAATTTCTTTATTGCAACACATACAATTATAAAGGAAACAGGTTAAAATAGAAAACCATTCCATACACTAAGAAACCATTCTTGAAGCTTGTACAACACCCAAAATAGAGTTAAGGTAGTATGGGAACTTTTTGACAATGTAGAGAAGTTGGTCACAATACACTTTTTGAGGTGGTAATCGCTCATTAAAGGTTTAGACAAAAAAAATTCAAAAAAAAATACTAAAAATTCATTCTAGAAATTAACCATAAAAAAGGAGGCCAATTTTGAAGAGAACATAATGTTATTAGGAGTCACACCATTATAACATTTATAAATTGTTCTAATATAAGGTTATAAAATCTTATATATATTATATGCTTTATTAAGCATATCCTATTAAAAATTATTATAGTCTAATAATTATTAGATTATTAATTATTTATAAATGGTAGTTTTGAATAGGTGTAACTAATACCCCTTTAGGTATTTTCCTGCCCTTTCTCCTATATTTAAGGTGGTTCCCTTTCATTGAGAGTTAGTAGAATTGGAGTTTCTGCAAAAGATTATAAATACCATGTGGAAATGAGAAGTGATATCCTCAGGTTCTGTGTATATTTATATAGACAAATTTGTAAGTGTTTAAATATTAAAATGATGATTTACGAGGGTTTTTAACCAAAAGGGTTTTTCCCATAATATTGTGTAATGTGTTGAAATTGTGCATCTTGTAATTCTACTTATATTTATATAATGATCTAGTACTCCTATCACTTAAGGCTTTCATTTGGAGGGTGTTAGTTTAAGAGTGGGTAGGAAAAAGCTTTATATCTATGTATTTGAGAAGATAAATAATATTTATAAGACTTATATTTAATATTTTTTGATTTATTGTCTAACCTATTCACTTTAAAATAAATTATTTACAATATAATATTTCAATAATTTGAAAAGATATTTATAAAATTAATATTTAATATTTTTGAATTTTATCTAAAATATTCACTTTAAAATAAATGATTCTATATTCATATTTGAGATATATTATTCTTTAAATTATTATAAAAACTATTGGTATTATAGATTTTGATTTATCCTTTGCTAGATGTTTGTCCACTTCCATTGAGATGAGTAAATGTCCACTTTTATTTTGAGGTAAAACTTTGATCATTTTATTTTTCAAATGCATAATTTTTATGGTGTGCAAATTTTTTTGGTGTCCCTTTAGGGACTCGAGTAATTTTAGAAATATTATACTTTCAATATCAAGATTAAAAGTGCTTGATACTTGTGTTAGAGAAGTTTACATGTTCAAAATTTGTCACTTAAGTAAGGAGAATAAGGATAAACAAATAGATTATTTTGCTAACATTAGGACACCACTTCTATAGTTTTTCTCATACTAGACCTAGTGTAGGGCCTAAGCATGGTACATATTATCTTTGCTACATAATTTACATATCATACTATTTATATGTTATTTTTCACACTTTTATGATCACCTTAATATTGATATAATTGTTTAGCTATATGATCTTAGACATAACTATTTTATATTTGAACTATGTGGATCCTTTAGCTTCATTATTTTGTTTATTATTTGATGTTAATTGTATTTATATTAATAATTTAGTAGTGTTGATGTAAATGATTAAAGGTGATTTAGTCATGTTAATTATATGTCATTTTAGTGATAACTATGAGTGTGGATTATTATTGTTAATATGATTATTGTATGATGTATTTCTACAAGTGTGTGGCTATATATTATTATGCTTGTCTTGTGTTTGATGGATTTGATGCATATCTAAGTATTCAAGATTATATGGTAAACCAATGATGGTTGATATATAGCACATTAGCATGGACTTGTGCAATTTTTTGTATCTCACTCCATAATAGAGTAATGAGACTTGAGTTATGTTAAACCCACAAACACACTCATCTGAATCATGCAAGATTTAGGTCCTCTTGTGTTGAACTAGTAAACTGTGTATTGAATAATTTTTATTCAACCTCCCTACTTGAATAATTTTTTAAAACATCTTTTTGTTGTTAATCATTGCATTAAAAAAAAGCAAAGATTTAAATTTATTTAATTTTAAAAATATTAATAGTTAAGATGGCTTCTATCCTATTTCATTGAAATATCAAGAAGCATAAAATATTGCGAGTGAATAAGTTGTGCCCAAATGGATAGAGAGATCGAAGAGGATGGAATTTGGATAAAGAACATAGGTTGTAATTTTAATATTAATGACATGAATTTCCATATCTATATATCCATGCTTCTCTTAAATTTGGGCCATAAATATTTAATCATTTGGGTGTAAGTTGAACAAGCTCTCGAGAATAAAGGCCTTGGAGACCCTTTTTGCTAATTACTTGTCTTAATAAGCTCTGTGTTGCCTAGATATTTCTTAGTTTATTGTATTGTATCAGTTTACTATTTGTTAAATCCTTCAATAAGAAATATATGAAAGACATTAGTAATAGCATGGTCATCTTAAATAATTTGGTATTTATGTTCTTAGATATAACGCATCTATATATGGATGATTATCATCTTAAGAAACTGCCTAGAAAGTAAACCTTGAAAGAATAGCTCACCCATTACTATATGTTTAGTAGGATGATATATTTTTTTCTTGAAGAATCATATCAAATCTTACATTCTTTTATTCATAAAAGTATTATATGATCTTCTTAATAAAAATCATTAGATCATTTTCATTTTTTCATGTTATACACAATTGACTTACTTACTATTGAATTAAATCTTAGAAAGTACAAATTTGTCTATTTTGTCATCCAAAATGACTATATTCTAAAACCAACTATGAGTATTTCAATAAGTATGCACAGTAATATAAGAAATATAATATAATCAAGCTAGTTGATTTTATAATTGGTATTTATTTAAAATCTAAATCTAGTTATCATATAATACTAAATCAATATCTAATAATGTTAGATGCACATTAAAAAGGATAATCTATTATGGATTTTATTATCCCCACACTAAGAATAAAATTATTTGATTATTGTGTTACTGACTATGTTGGTGATCTTAGTTATAGGAAATCTACCACTAACTTGTTGTGCATCTAACAACATGCCCCATTTTAATTTTGGCAAAATGAGGACCCTCTATCACTTTTAGGCATGTACTTAGCTTAGGGTTTGCTTGCAAAGTCAATGCTTTAGTCATTTGTGGTAAGTGCTTACCATTGCATGAGGTCAATTTTAAATCAATTTTGGGTCAAAGGGGTTTTTGTTCTAAAAATTTGGCATACTATCATAAGTGTTTGGTAGATGTTTGTTATCATACTAGTTTTCTTAAGTATTACAGGTCTTATTATCCTATTGTTCTTCACTAAGGAACAAGAGCATGGCTTAAAGGGTTTGGTCAAATTCACTTTCAAGGTAGGGTTTGTATTCAAATGGGTCATTCTTCTAATATCATCTTCACATCTCTTTTAAAATTACCTTAGACAGTTGTTCATAAAGTGTTTGGAAAGTTTTCCAATGTTTAGGAGGCGTTTCATAAAATTGTCATTGACATCAGACATGAGGATTGTGAACATATGAGGAAATCTTAATGATGATTAATGTATAGCTGATAGTAGTATTCACATTTACATGTAGCTTCACTTCCAATAAAAACTTGCATTCCACTTCAAGCACCATTTCTCGCAAACTTTCATATAAGATCCCATTTCTTGCAAAAAGAAGCTTTATTAAAGGTTAAAGAGTTTGCAACTACTGTTGTACATGAATTTTGATGTTCACCTTAACTTTCACTTCGCATTCATTTTTTGACAAAAATAAAAATAATAAATACCAAAAAGATGGAATTACAATTCCATTTTATAAATTTCCCAAAAATCAAAAGACTTAAAATGCCTAACAAAGAAAATTGTAAGAAATTACCCTAAATAAACATGATGCTAACTTCACCTTCACTTGAATAAGATCTCAAAATCCATTAAATCCCATAACTTCACTTGAAACATTGAATCCTCTAATTTCACTTGAAGCTCAAAATCTTTCCAAATGTAGTTGGACATACATTTCTCCCAATTGCAATTGAAACCCTACTTTGCACAAGGCAAAAAAAAAATGAAGTATTTTAAAGAGAAAATGCAGAAAAATGAACGGCCTATTGCATATCGTTTCATTTTAACATTTGATTGAGCATCGAAATCTTGTTCTCATTCGAATTAAAGCTTATAGGAAGATTGTAAAAGGGGGTATGGAGATCAGAATAATTTTTCCCTATTAAAAAAATCAATTGAAAGCAAGCTAAAATCTTTAATAAGCTTTGATAAAGTTTTTTTTTTTTAATTTATTATCAAGTGAAATGCATGTGAAAAGAACTATTAAACAAGTTCCAAATGCATTCATTTAATAATCTAGTAAGTGGAAAAGTTATTGAGATTTTTGGGAATTTTATCTCTAAGTGTACATAACGTTCGCTGTCACAAAAGAATTCATTTCAAACAACTTATTTTCATTTAGATAAAACACAAATTTGTGCAACAACAAATGAAATGTTAAAATTTAAGTCCATGAGAAACTATTAAAGAGATTTAAATATAAATTTAAAAGTTAAGTCTAAATTTTTCTCACAAATGACTTTTAAAGCTAATTAAGTCCTCACGAATGCATAATGTTAGATGAAGTGATCGATAGAAAGTCTTAAATATTTTATGAAATGTTTCATACTCAAACATTAAACTCTTTGTAAAATCACTACAAAATTCCCACAAAAACTTAAAACTAAAGTTGTAAAAATGGATTGCATGAAAAAATATTTTAAAAATCAAACCTTAAACTCTCTATTCCATTTTCATTTCTTGCAATTATCTTGTAAAAATATTTGATATTTGATGGATTTAATTACTCATATTTTGTAGGGATAATGTTAAACCACGAACTATTAGAACTCTTAGTTGTAGGTCTAGTTTGAAAATCCTGATGGAATACTCATGCAACCTATCAAAGAAAGGCATATGTCAAAAATATGCTTGATGCTAAGAATATGCTCTTGAGAATATATTTTTTTATAATTTAAATTTGGACCATTCATTAAGGATTAGTCTCAACCATTGATTTGTAACTATTTTGATAATTTTGAGGAGGAGAAGATTGTTAATAAGTAAGGGATTTAGTAATAAATAAATTCTATTACTACACTCATTTGATAGATTTCTACCTATTAGTGGAATTTTGTGTGTAATTACTGTGAATTAACATGCACCTATGTTTGTTTAAGTTATCAAAACTTTGAAAATTGTAATATGACCTAAACTTCTTTTCTAATTATGAAATATGTCATGAAATTACACCATTCTCAAGGTATTTTATGTATTTTTTTTGTAATTTAAAATTTCCACTAGGGCTTGTATTACTTGTCTGTAATTGTAACAAGGTCTAGTGAAGCACAAGATAATTATTTGATATATTAATATTTTTGATTAGGTAAGAAGGGTTTTGAAAGGGCCCATAACCTTTTATAAAGAGAAAGATAGAGCATGATGCACAAAAAAATATCAAGGAACAACCAAGAGGAACTACAACGAGACAACAAACAAAAAAAACTACATAGAACCTTACAAAAATCCTTCAAAATCAAGGTGGTTTAAAGAATTGGTCTAATTATTTTTGGTTAACCTTAAACCCAGGATCCTTCTCCCTCAATCTATTTTTCTTGTAACAAGGAGAATCCATAGACACACCAACAAATCCATCATGCAACCTTGTATCTTTAGTAAAGGTAAGATTATCAATAGGATTTTTTCCCCTATTTTCCACCATCTGGTCCTCCATGCAAGAAGACTTCTTAATAATAGAAGGCACTTGTTCATTTTTTCTCTAGATAAAATGGTGTTTCTTCTTGGCCAAACAAGTAGTAGTAGCATGAACCACTTTCCCACAAGCATTGCAAAAAATAGGAGAGCTTTCAAATTTAATTTGCTACACCCAATTACCATATTTGGAAGATAAGGCAATGAGAGTGGGAAGCACCTTGTTCTTCTCCACAAACACATAAAATATAGCAAAAATCTAACGCTTCATGAATTTGGTGATAGAGTTAGTAGCACAAAATTTCCCAAAATAATTGACAATGATCATAAAAATATTTTTTGTTCCAATATTCTAATGGAAAATTTCATAAGCGAACCCAAATAGAGAACTTGAAGTCATTCCTCGAGTTGAAACCAAGAGACCACTTTATGAGATAAATGTCATTCATTCCTAGAAACTAGGGGCCTTCATGAAGAATCATAATGCATTCCTTCGTATTAGAAAAGGAAAAAAGAAATAAATTGTTCCACATAGCAGTCACCTCAACATGGCCTCTTAGAGATCTCGACGCCATTATTTTTTAAAATTCATGTTGGTTAGAAGATGGGTATGAAATTGTTCCACAACTAGGGTTAGAGAGTTGACACCATTATTGTTCAAAATTTGTGTTGGTATAAAGGTTAAAGTTTTATTTGATATCTTAATGTTGATTTACTATTAATTTTGATATATTCTATATTAGGATTTCTTACCCTTCTCATTCTCATTCTCGTTTTTCTATTTTCTTTTAATCAAATGATGTAAAGTGTTTCAAAGTTCATAAAATTAATTAGGTTATAGATCACGAGAACTTATTTAGGGTAGAATATGTGCATTAAGTTCCCATTTCCTAAATCTAATCCTATTTTACTCTCTCCAAGTATGTAAGTCCCTTTGTAAAAATGGTATCTATAATGAACTACTTAGCAACCTTACAATTGAAACCTTGGGATCATTAAATTATGTTCTAGAATTTGATTTTCTTCAAAAGGTAAATTTTGTTAGTGAATTTTATCTAAGTTGCTAGTGACAATTTCACACATAAAAAAAACTATATCTTGGAAGTAAATGGTGTAGCTACTATCACATATATGGAGTAATACTTAAACAACCTACCTTCTATGGATCCTTAATAAAAAATATGAATACAAAATTATCTCCAAAAGAATCAATGTGGCTTAGAAGATTAATGAAAGTTTCATTTGAGTACTAGTAAAAGTGTCACTTTATCATATGATAAGAAGAGATAGATTACTCTTATTTCCAATAAAAGAAGAAGAGAAAACCACATTAAAGATCATGAGAAATGCAATTAAGGGAAAGCATTCCATCATAGGTTCACTATAGTTCTATTCATCTAATTATCAAGTAGAATATATACTATGATCAAGAAGAAATAGGTTGGAATCTTGACAATTACATATCAAGCAATAATAAATTCTTCAAATTCAAAGCAATGCTTGGTATTAAGGTGTTGGACACTGGGAACATTGAGAGGGGGGGTGAATCAGTGTTCACCGATTTTAATTTCCAAAACAGATATAAAACAATTAACAACAATAATTAAACTTCATATAGCATTTGCAGCACATAACAGATGAAATCATGCAGTCACATTAATGAACACAATAACACCAGATATTTTTACGTGGAAACCCTATTAGGGGAAAAACCACGGTGGAGATTAATCCACAATGTTTACTTTGTTAAAAGTAAAATAGAAAGAAGAGGAACGCACTTGCATTCAGGCGCACTGCCTAGAGCTCACTGCTCAATAGGAAAGGCTCACTACCTTACAAGCAAAATTAAGATTACAACAAAATTTTGAACTAAGAGAAAAACATCTAAAAATTCCAAAATTTAGTTCCACTGAGGCTCACGATCAGATTCCAGATCTCTTAACGGAATCGCACTTCTGCTCTGCTCTGCACTACTTGGCATACCAAAACTATTCTGCCCTCAAACAACTAATCTGCTCTTTTCGCTCTCTTCTTGATACTCCTTCACTACTACATTATATCTACTACCATGACTTGCATATCACACACAAAATGGTTTACCGATCTCCTTTATATACCCGCTAATCAAAAATTCAATGTATGTCGTCCTCACAATAAAATATAATATTTTTTCTTATGTCAGCTCAAATCTCTAATTAGAATTGATGCGTACCCACACAAGTTGGATAGACTTTAGTAGGGACCCAAACCAAGATTCCAAACATAGGAAATAGAAAAATATATATTCCACATATATCCACGATACGCCATATGAAACATGTCGGCCACAATGGAAAATAAACCATGAATCATGCTATTGAATCTCTTAACTCAAACTTTGACTTAATACTATACCACAAAACTCATCAGAGGATAGTGTAAATGCTAAGAAAGATTTCCTGGAGATCCACACCATGAAATAATGATCCAGAAAAGTGATCGGATCAACTTGCCAACCGGATGTCTTGTTCTTCATTCTTTCTGTCGGTAGATTATAGAGTCTTAGTTTCCTTTCCGGTATAAACAATGCTAATACTGCAGATCATACTGCTAACTCTAGTTTCCATAAATGACAACAAAAGTAGCCAAAAACGATCTCTCAGAGCCATATGCCAACAATCTCCCCCTTTGGCATTGATGGCAACACTTAGTGAAAATTTGACTAAGTGTCAAAACCAAAAACTCAGCAAGACCAAAATTACTGCTCCCCCTATGGATGTCAAGGAAATTTTTCACTGCATTCTCTCCCCCTTTGACATCAATGACTGTAAAACTCTACTATATCCGCTCTACACTTTTCTTGTTCTCTCCCTTTAATATTTTACTGCACTTACTCTTTCTCCATTCTCTCCCCAACTGATGATGCAAAAATTGATCAAAATTAGAAAACTGTTGTAAGAATTTAGAAAATTATTTTATACTTAGCTTTCATTTCTGGAAGGAATTTCTTCCAGGATTCCACCGCAATCCCAATAGCTATGATCAAGCTGCTATTCTCTGAAGTTATATTGATGATCTGAATAAGAGACTCAGGAATGGTGATTGCATCTTCCAGCTTTTCTCTTGACTTAAGCACTTCAATCATCTGCTCTAATCTCCCTTCAGTTATTTCTTTCACTTTCCAGAAGGCATCAATAAGAGTATTCCTAGCAAAGTGGATCTTTGCATGCTCAACTTGGAGAGCATGAACTTTCTTCTTAACATCTCCATTCTTGTCCAAAGACATACTGTAATCTTGTCTAGTTCTAACAAGCTCTTTTTCGATTTCCTCCAACTTATCCTTGTACTTTCCTACCACATGAGGCCACTTAAGACAATAATTGAAAACTTTATTGGCTGAATCAATGCACTGTCTCAGCTCATTCGTTTTCTTCTTCAACTTGGAAAGAGATAGCCTAAACTACATCTTTAAATGGGAAATTATTTCCTCCTCTTTTATATCCAGAGGCACTGATTCCATGACTTCCTTGACACACTCAATTAGTTCTTCTAGGAGAACATCCCGCAAACTCTCCAACTCAATATTATTATCAGCAAAGTATCTTGCCAGACTGTTTTCAATAATATCTTTCTTATAAGATGGTCCATTTAACCATATGTTTGATATATTTTGCATACCATCCTCATCCTGAATGATTTTCACTATCTTTAACTTGAATAGAGCACCTTCTTCATCACTGTCTTCAACTATTATAATTTCCTATTCACCTGGTTTTGGTTGATCTCTTGGAGAAACTTCATCCTCTACATCCACAACCAATTGTCTTTTCCCTTTTTCTTCAACCTTTGCTGACTTGGGTATCGGATGAGTGACACCACCCATATCACTTCCTCTCTTTTGCTTTTTCTCTGCCTTTCTGGAGGATGATCCAGCTTCAGTTAACTTTATCAGAAGAGGGATAACACTTTCCCTGAACCTTTCTAACACCTTCCTAAAGAAACTTTCGTACACTTGTTCACAATTGTCAAAAGAGTTATAATGATTGAAGATTTGCTTAAAAACTGGCATATTTTCTCTCCACACTACATTGTCCTTCATAGGAAAACAGTTTATAAAATACATCATAATACATATTGCTAGAGTTCCAAACCTGAAGGGGTAGTCAATTTCCTTCATTAATTGAACATTCTCCATCAGTTGATCCTTCAACAGACTACATAGGTCAAAGTCTTCATTTTCAATTATCATTTTATGAGTGATATATGCAGCACCTACCGAGGTTGATCCTTCTCAGTTTATGAAGAAGATCTTCTATGTGATTCCATGTGCAACATACCTTGTCATCGGATCTTTAATCGTCGCGATTATCAGAGCCCTTTGATCTCCCCTTATTCTGGTTAGGGCTTTGACCTCAACATTGTGAATCGACTTCGTCTTTGGTATATCACCAATATTGCATAAGCCTGTTAGATTTCTAATCACATCCTTAGATATTTGATAAGGTTTGTATAGAGTGAGGATATCACTGTCCAATTTGTTTAGAACAAACCGAATTATCTCTGCATTGACGAAATGAGGATATTCGCTCCATATATCCAAATTTGTATGCTTTGATCCTTCAAGCCTCCTAAAATTGGTGAGTGATAAAAAAATTCTTTCATCCCTAATCTTTTGACTGGTATACTCATCTAGAGTTACGGTTCCTTTGATTTGCTTCATGTTTCACCCCGAACAGATTTCTACCAATTGCAAAAAAAGATATGAAATCAATGATCAATAGAAATACCTAGAAATTCGTTGTTAGGATCACCTTTCGTACCTTTGAAATTTTGTAGAAAATGCTCTCAAATTGTTCTCCTTCAATGCGCAATGACGAATTAGGGTTTCAAATTCCCTTTTTATAACTTCACCTACTTCACTTTCTACCGCATTAAATGTGTTTCCCTAGAAGTTCTAGTCACTCTGCAAACTCAGACAACAAGCAAAGAATTCAACTGCAAACCTATACCATTTCATCCAATTCAACATATGATTGCTAATACTTCCATTAATGAATAACATGACGACTAACAACATCCAACAATTCGATGCCAATTATACACAGGGGGACAAGAGATTTTCATGAAAGACTCCCCCTAGGCCACTGGCTTGATATCAATTATCAGAAGAGTTACCACAGGGAGCTTCCGGTACAACCTTGTTTCCTTCATCAGATTCACTTTTCTTCACCCATGTTTCATCTGATCTCTTATCTCTTCCATAGATGCTTTTTCTTTTCCTTTGTTGTCTTTTTGTGAATTTTTTCCTTGATAAACAAGACCTCTTTTATTCATGTTTTTGTTCCTATAGAATTTTGCAAGGTGTCCAAGATTGTTACAATTGAAACATACTAGACCTTTCTATCTATACCAGCCATTCCACTAATTTCCTCCTGACCTACATTGATTAGCAACATGTCCAAATCTTCCACAGGTATAGCATTTAATGTTACCTGTATTGACAAGCATACTTTTGCATTCTAATGCCTTATGACCAAACTTCTTGCATTTAAAACATTGACCATAAAATGATGGAGTACTAAGGTTTATCCTTCTTCTACACTAAGAAGCCATATGTCCAAATTTATTACAAGTAAAACAATATCCATTAAATCTTTGAGCATTGGGTTGCCTTACTAGATGTTTTATGCCTTTGTTCTTCTTTTCAGAGTTCTTCTGTTCAAATCCAAAGCTTTCACCCTTCTCATAGCTGAGACCTTGTTTGTCATTTGTATCCTTCTTATTTTTGGTTATCTCATCAAGCTTAGCAGAACTTATCCTTAACTTTTCCTTGAATTCATTTGCAGTATCAAGCTCATTTCCAAGAGTAACTATCTATCTCTCAATCTCATGTTCATAATTTCTGGTCTATTGTAGTTCTACCTCCAACTGAATGGTTCTACTGTTAATTCTGCTGCATTCTTCATATTTTTCTTTCAGGGACTAGGAAAGATTCTCCCCATTCTTCTTCCTTTGTTCAATCTCTTTGGTAAACTTCATTGCCACAGATTCCATCTCAACTTTTAGAGTTGCATTGTCCTTGGCTAGCTTTTCACATTCTTCTATTATTTCTTTTAGGGTTTGATTCATATGGAAATCATCTAAAACTTTTCTTTCTTTTTGCTTCAACTGATCACACAACTCCTTCCTCTTTTCCCTTGACTCATTTATCTTATCCTTCAATGATTGAATGAATTTTTCAGCATCTGCAAGATTTTCCTTTAATTCCATGACCTTCGCTTTAGATTGATCAAGATCATCAAGTGCTACCATAAGTTGTTGTTGAAGACCACCAACATCCATTGTAATCCAAGATTCACATCAAGCTGTTAAACTTCTAAAGAGGAACCGGCTCTGATACCAATTGTTGGACACTAGGAACACTGAGAGGGGGGGTGAATCAGTGTTCGCTAATTTTAATTTCCAAAACAGATCTAAAACAATTAACAGCAATAATTAAACTTCATATAGCATTTGCAACACATAACAAATGAAATCATGCAGTCACATTAATGAACACAATAACACTAGATATTTTTACGTGGAAACCTTGTTAGGGGAAAAACCACAATGGAGATTAATCCACAATGTTTACTCTATTAAAAGTAAAATAGAAAGAAGAGGAATGCACTTGCATTCAGGCGCACTGCCTAGAGCTCACTTCTCAATAGGAAAGGTTCATTGCCTTACAAGCAAAATTAAGATTACAACAAAATTTTGAACTGAGAGAACAACATCTACAAATGCCAGAATTCAGTTCCATTGAGGCTCACAATCAGATTTTGAATCTCTTGATAGAATCGCACTTCTGCTCTACTCTGCACTGCTTGGCATACCAAAACTATTCTGCCCTCAAACAACTGATATGTTCTTTTCGCTCTCTTCTTGATACTCCTTCACTACTACATTATATCTACTACCATGACTTGCATATCACACACAAAATGGTTTACCGATCTCCTTTATATACCCGCTAATCAAAAATTCAATGTATGTCATCCTCACAATAAAATAAAGTATTATTGCTTGTGTCGGCTCAAATCTCTAATTAGAATTGATGCGTACCCACACAAGTCAGATAAACTTTAGTAGGGACCCAAACCAAGATTCCAAACATAGGAAATAGAAAAATACATATTCCACATATATCCACGATACGCCATATGAAACATGTCGGCCACAATGGAAAATAAACCATGAATCATGCTACCAAATCTCTTAACTCAAACTCTGACTTAATACTATACCACAAAACTCGTCAGAGGATAGTGTAAATGCTAATAAATACTTCTTGGAGATCCAAACCATGAAATAATGATTCGGAAAAGTGATCAGATCAACTTTCCAACCGGATGTCTTGTTCTTCATTCTTTATGTTGGTAGATTACAGAGTCTTAGTTTCCTTGTTGGTATAAACAATGCTAATACTGCAGATCATACTGGTAACTCTAGTTGCCATCAATGACAACACAAGTAGCCAAAAATGATCTCTCAAATCCATCTGCCAACATAAGGTAATACCATTGAGGGGGAGTGTGCATGTCAATGACATCGTCTAGTGGCTAAATTATGAATGTAAGACCTAAAATGCATAACATAAGACCTCCAAGCATTATATATATAAGTTCTTCAAACATGTAAAATTATTTTCTTTATAATTCTTCCACATATATAAAAGTATTGTCGAAAAATTATGGGAGGCTAGTTTGAGGAGTTTGGGCTCCAATAATTTTTTTGTAATCTCCTCAAAAACATAATATTTAAAACACTAGGATTATAAATTATAACAAGATGAATTGCATGTAGTACAAAATACACGATCTTCATTTTGGTATATATTCATGTCCTTGATTATCAATATAAAAAAACTTATGTTACTAGGGTACTTCATTTTTTATTTTTTAGAAATTAATAATTGATGCCCCCTATTAACATTAAGGGGAGTGTTAGAACATAATGTTATTAAGGGTCATTAACCTTATAAAATTTATATATTGTTCTAATGTAAGGTTATAAAACCTTATGTATTATATAGTTTATTAAGCATAGCGAAATTAAAATAATTATAGTCTAATAAATATTATATTGTTGCTTATTTATAAATAGTAGTTTTAAATAGGTGTGATCAATACCATTTCAAGTATTTTTCCACAACTTTTCCTATATTTAAGGAGGTTCTCTCTCATTGATATTTAGTAAGAATTAGAGTTTCTACATAAGACTATAAAGGCCATGTGGAAGTGAGGAGAAATGATATCCCTATGTTTTCTCTATATTTATATCAATAATTTTATAAGTTTATTAATATTAAAATGATGCTTTATGGGTGTTTTTACTCAACAGGGTTTTCCAAATGTATATATTGTGTAATGTGTTGAAATTATGCATCTTGTAATTCTCATTGCATTTATATATTATTTTACTTGTGATGATTATTTCCTAAAGATCCCAAATTTTAACACCTATTAATTTTGAATAAAACTCCAAACCTAGGACACTTTTGTGATGGATTGGATGTTTTGTGTAACCCCAAATACTTCTGTGAAACCTCAAAAAATAAAGAAAAATCCATTTTTTGGAAATCAATTTATGAGTAGGGGTTTCTAATGTGATTCTACAAAATTTCAAATTAGTACATGTCAAAATTGAGCATGAGATAATAAAAAAACACTACTAAGTTAATAGTTTTTATGACCTAGAATGCATCCACATTTTCCATAGCTTTGATTTTCACAAGTATGGCCTACAAACATATAATTTAATGTTTACAATAGATATGGATATCCTATGAAATTTCCCTAATGCTTGTTGGATCATAATTTCAATTATAATGAGACCCAACCCTTGAAATAACTAAATAAAAAAATTCAAAGTCAACATTATTTTTTCTCTTTCAAAATAAAGTACAAACTACTAAATTGAATCCAATTCCAATACATTTTATTCCAATAGATATTACAATAATGATAGATAATTCATAGCTTCAATTTCAAAGGCATAATTAAATGAGAGGGAGAGTTCCTTAGAACACCAATACAAGAGATCTAGTCAAATTTATTCTTAAGATCTTCTAACAAGTTAAAAGGGTTGATTAGAGTCAATGTAGGGTCTAATACTAAATTAGTGTATTCAATATTCATTGCTTTTGGGATTTTAGTATTTTCTAGGAGATTCCCATTTTAGACTACCTTGATTAATTTGAGTATTTTGGTTTCCCCTTTGATGTCTAATTGACCTAGACTATTTGATTCTTTGGAAAGGATAGTAAGATTCATTTTTTATGCTTCTTGGTTAGATTCATTTCCTTATTGATGTGATGTGAAAGGATCTTGATAGATTCTTAGATTTTAATTTTGAGGGGTAATAGGTCCTTGATGGTTGTGATTTTGATTTCCAAGTGGGAGGAGGAACATGTCTATGAGTAGACACCTTTAGCCCTTTGGGATATTTGAGATAAATTGTTGATACTCCTAGCATGTCTCGGTGTCATGCCCCCCTTATCTTATAAAATAATAATATTTATTTACATCATACTCTCAAGGTTTATCATATGGATCATATTGATCGTTTTTGTATGATATCTCATTTTTTCTATCTCATTGTTGTATGATATAGTTTTTCCACCACCATAGCTATTATAATAATGATTATTACTATTTTTAGATGGTTGAGTATTTATAGCATCTTTACTAGTAGCATTGTGATAATAATTTTCGTATAAAAATGGTCCTAATGGGTTCTTATTATTATTGCTACCATGAGTGACCAATGTGTTAGAAACCATACTCCTTCCTTCTATTTCTAATAGAAACCTAATATATTTCTTAGATCGTTGTTGAGATCCTCTACATATAATCTATAGGGGAGTTTCTAGACCTCATCACACATGTTCCTATTTAGGGAATGTAAGAAGAGTTCACATAATTACCTATGATCCATTTTTGGTGCACTACACTAGTTTATGAGTAGAGGACCTACCTCCATTTAATGAAGTGTGTGATTTTCCTTTTCAAGTCTTCTCTTAAAGCCATGAATGATTATATTCTATTTTTACTAAATTATTCATATCAAAAGTATAAAAAATCACCAATGAGTTGATAGGAGTGGGTAGATTCCTCTAGAAACCTATAATACCAATATAGAGATATGCCCTCCAAAGTCTTCAAAAATATCCTTGCAATAACCCTATCCCAAGGATGAAGCTACCATATTTTTATGGTGTAAATATTGATGTTTGAGTTGGGAACTCCTAGCCATTTGAACTTACAATGTTTAGGGAGAGGTTTTCACAACATGAAATTATGAATCACATGGTCAAGAGGCTCCTTAAGATAGTATAGATACATTCTAAAAAAGGGATAATGTTTAGGAGTGGTCCCTTTGAACATGATTCTTATGGGTGGAAATATTGTGTGGGCTGAATTTGAAGTTGATACCTAGAGAAAGCTAGATAGCTTGGCAAAGGCACATTTTGCAATTGAAAACTAGGAAAGATCATTTGATTTTAAGTTTGGATAATATGCATTCCACCTAATTAATTTAGGCTCGCCTTGTTTAATAAAAAGGGTAGATGATCCATGAGGCCCTAATTACTCATGTTTTGAAACTAAAAGTTGACATATGGGGCTAGATGAGATACCCCTTGAATTTATTTGTTCAAATTGGTAGCAAAAGGATTAGTGTAAAGCTAACATAGATCAATATTAGTGTAAAGCTAACACAGATCAATGATATCAATTTTTCATTTTCCTAGAATTGATTATTTAGTAGCCATTGAACATCCCCAAATTTAATATTTTTGATTTTTCATACTATATTTTTTATGAGAAACTCTAGGGTTAATTCTCTAATCTATCATGCTTTGGCACCTTGAAGTGGGTTTTGTTTCTCAGATTGTATGAATTGAGAGGCTCCATTTTTCATTGTTTCATATAAATTTTTTAGTCTACCCCTATTGGTGGAGACTTGGTTGTTTAGAGAAAAAGAGTAAAGGGTTGTTCATGTTGCTTGAGATTCCATGAGATCCCTTTAGAGGTGATCAACCTTATCATCAATTTGTGTAGTTATATCCATTAAACTAGGCTCTTGCTAGTGGATATCTAACCATGCTAATATTTTTTAGGCTTTTATTTCACCTAAATTATTTGTAATATAGGGCCTTTATTCTACCCATTTGATGTTATTAAAGGTTATAAAGTTATGGTCTAAACAAGTATTATGGTTATGCCATGGATTCTTTCCATTTGTGTTTATGTTCTTATAATCATACCTATTTTTAATAGGTTCCATGGGATTAGTATGAGGGATATAATATCAAACGAAAGAGGGATAGAATGATTGGAGTCACTCCATTCCTATTATTCAATCAATCCCAAAATATTTACAAGTACCATAGGTACACCAAAACAAATGGGATGACAAATAAACAAGATGAAGGATGAGATGAAAAAGAAAGGGAAAGACAAAGGACAATAGAGTTTAAATGAAATTGTTTTCCTTCATGTTGAGTTCAAAAAATATATGAGATTCCAAATTGATTCTCCACAAAATTGAATGAATTGGACTCAAAATGACATGAATTACACCATTTTTGATCGAATGTATTGAATTAATCACACTCTTTTAGAAAATTCCAATCAAGTAGTCTATAATATAATGTATTGCTTTCTTTGCATGGAAGGAGAATATTATTGATGATAGTGGCATAATTGTATAGAGTATAGATTATGTCGATTAATTAGTTGACTTCATGAGGAAGGAGTACTTGGTGGCAGACTATGGTATTAATTTGAGTTGGAATGATTTGGTACGAGAGTGTTCACTTGCAAATATTTGAAGTGTTGTTGTGATTATAATATTGACAAGTTTTATAAGTTCCTCTAAGAGATTGATTTCTCTTGCATATAAATTCTCTTATGCACCTTCTCTCATTGGCTTCTTAAATTTGTCTAAAAATATCTACTTAGTAATAGACTTGATCTTGGTTAAAGGAATTTATTGTATGGGTTAATTTTCTTAGATTTCACTATGAATTTCCTTTATCTAACTCTCCTTGATTTAAGGACACATTGGGTATGAGAATCTCAAGTGATGGAAGATCAAGAAATTTAAAAATAAAGACTTAGTGTGTTGTTTTGATTTTACTTGCTCACTATTTTGGATGTTGGATTTGTTGAAATATCATTGTTGAATGAACCTTTTTTTTATTGAGGGCTTTTGGTTTCTTATGTTTTTTTTTGTTAAAATATTCAATTATCTAAATAAATGAAAAAATAAACCTATTCTTTCTTCTTTTTGTATTCTTTGAAATGATTTGTGATCTAATTAGATATTTTTAATCAACTTCTATATGATTTGAATACAATTTAAACTAAGTTTTTAGTTTTTTTACTTTGATTTGAGCATGTTGAAGCATTGGACTGAATTTCTTGTGTTGTTTTTTAGGAATTTTTAGGATAATTGTAGAAGTAAATCTAAATCTAAATTTAAAGTAAAAAAGAAATTTTAATTTAATCTAAGAAATGAGAAGCAATAATAAATTCTACTTATTAAATAATTTATTCTAATATAATTATGAAGCGATAACAAAATGTTTTTAATTAGCAGAAAACAAGTTTTGATGGGACTTGAAACCCATTACAAATAGGTTTTGAAGGGACCCAAAACCCTATCCAAACAAAGAAAGATGCAACAAAATTAATCAAAAAATAAACAATAGCCTAAACAACAATAATCATCTAAATTAAAAAATACAACTTGTGATGCAACAAACAAGTAGGTTTTGAAGGGACCTTTAACCCTTACAACCAAGTTTTAATAGGGACCTTGAACCCTAATTTATTGAAATAACATCCTACATCAGCCAGGTTGCAGCTAACTAAATGCTTAGAAAACTCAATACTAAGCCAAGGAAGACAACCAACTGATTGGTGTAGAAAACCCACACACCCCTATTATCCAGAGCTTCCAACACAAAAAAACCCCTCTCATTAATGAAGGGGTAAGAGAACATGGATGAACACTGAGAAACATCAACATCCTTGCAACACCAATCCACCCAGATATCCATCTCAAGCTTCGCCTCTATAGGAGAGAGCTCCCCTCTAAAGGAGAGGATAGTATGAGGACCCTTGATTCCAAAGCCACCACTCTCCTACTCCCACAAGCTCCACCTCAATAGAAACCAGTAAGAGAGAAGAGAACTTTCCACCACACTTATAGCGTCCAACTCCACCTCAATAGGAGAGGGCTCCCCCTCAATAGGAGAAATTTCCACCTCTAGAGAAGACTCAAACTGTAGAAACCAACAAAAAACAACTTCAAAAGAAAGGGCTAACATAATATCCTTAGGCATCATGAGCTCCTTTCTTACAAAACAAAGCTTCTAAGGTAGCCCACATGAAGAAGCCAGTAGAAAAGACCAAAAAGGTACTCAAGAGCACCCTCCAACATAGATAAATCTATAGAAACAAAAAACCAAACCCCAAACCCAAGTGATCCCACAATATTGGTTTACAATTTTTGGCCAAACTGGGCATTGAACTAAATTTTTTTAACTAAATATTCACTTTCGGGCACCTATAGATGCTAAACCATGACGAATTTGAAGATGATGTTAACTAGTGATTTGTGACATTTTATTTGTAGATTCTAAATATATATTTTTAAAATTTTTGGAATCAAATTGCATTTCTTTTTCCATCTCCTTCGAAAACTATTTTTTAACAGTAAACACCATTTTTAAAGAGTGGTGTGTACTTGCTAACACATAAAAAAATTTCTATGAAGGATAAAATTCTATTTTTTTCAAATTTAGATTCGTAACTATGATATCTAGTGCATGCAATTGGTTTCATAGTGTTTTATTGAATATTTTTTTCTTAATTAAGTTTTTAAGTCGGACCAATTACAATTCAGACATAGGTTTACTTGCTAACACAACTTTTTTTGTATGTATCGAAATTCAAATTTTTTTTGGATCAAGGACATCAATATCTAGTGCATAGATATTTTTCAGAACTTTTTTTGATAACTGTGATTTTTCACATGTGTGGGACATAGAGCTTGATTTTCGGTGAAAAACCTATGTTTAATTAAACTAAAAAAAACATAATAAAACCAAAATATATTAAAATTATATTTGATGGATAGCTCGTTCTGAGGACTACCGTCATCTAGTTGGGTCTATGAAGTTTCCTCCATTTTCATCCTCAACTCGAGCTTTGAAAGGAAAATTTTTGAAAAACATTGGTAGAAGAGGGGGAGAAGGGCAAAAAAGGGGGTTCGAGCAAACCCCCCTTCAAGCGAACCCCCCTTGACCCCTTTGAGTGAAGAGGGGTTTGCTTGAAGGGGGTTTGCTTGAACCCCCCTTGTTTTGAAATTTTCCTTTGTTTTCATTTACAAAAATGTGCCAAAAAAAGATGACATCACAAAAGGGGTTCGCTTGAAAGGGAGGTTTGAGCTAACCCTTTGGGTTCATGCAAACCCCCCCACTTTGAGAAAACCCCTCAAAACCATTTTTTTTTCTTTGGATCTTTTTTGCAATTTTCCTTCCTCAACGGAATTGTAAACCAATTTTATGGGATCACCCACCCCACTAACAACAAAAACATAACAAACTAGGTGGGGATCCAAAACACAAGAAAAACAACCTCTTCCCCAAAACACATGAATATCTTCAATAAAACCACAGTGCTCATTCCAAAAAAAGAACCAAAAAGAGGGGAAAACTTAGGGCACAATATAAAAACTTGAGGCAGCAAAAGAGAGTCTACAACAAACACCAAGCCATAGTAACCCAAAGAGAGAACACAGATGCCAAAGCCCAGAAAACCATGAACGCAATAGAGACCATCAACATGATAGATACCATTAGCACAATAGACCATCGGCAAGGTAGACTAGAAAACCTCCTGACACGCCACCAATGCAAAAGCAAACTAGAAAACCAAGCCCACATAAGCCAAAGGAGCCCCCAATGCCAGCAAAACATTAGCACGACAGAAACCATCAGTGCGATAGAAAATCAACACGACAGACCAAAAAAACTTCTCACATGCCACAAGAGCAATAGAAGACTAGAAAACCATGTCTATAGAAGCCATAGGAACCCCCAATGCCTGAAAATTTGTATCAACATCATCAGATTCACCCTTAGCAACGTCTCCTTCACTAGAGGAATTTGAACTTCCTCCCCCGCTCTTCTTCCCGCCCACCCCCACTCGATCCATATTTTTTAGAATTCAATAAGTGATAAAAAAATGTTACTATCCTTAGAAATTTTTTTATTATCTAGTTACTAATTTTGAGCTAATGTATAAAATAAAAATGTTCTATGAAATTTAAAACAAGAAAACTAGTCTAAAGCTTTAGTGAAACTTCTTTTAAGATATCATGCATTATGTCCTCAAAGGATCTACCTTAACTTGTTTTTTCTTCTCCTCTTCTAGCTTTTGGGTTCTCCCTTTGATGGAAGGGGATATCTAATATTAGATATTGCTTAGCATGAAGAGAAGCTTTAGAATATTTTAGTGTTGCATAGGATAGAAAGATCCTAGTTGTCAGAGATCTAAGAATTGGATTTGAAAAGAGGCAAGTGTAGAATTCTAATGGTGATCTTATTTTGAGAAAAAAGGATACAAAGCTTCTAGCAAAGCAATGTAGAGGAATCCTAATTTCATCTACTCCACTTTATGGGTACAATAATTTCTTATTTCTTGGTTGTGTATGCATATATTCTTTTTTATATATTTATCTTATGCATCTAATGCATGGAGGAGTGATGTTTAAATAGATAATTGAACTAGAAATTTGAGGTGACATGAGAATAAATTAGGAGTATAATAAACTAATAGGGGGAGAAAAACATTCCATTATGACTCAATATGACTATGAATTAGAGAAAAATAAGTAGATAAACTACTATAATTGAAATATTCATACACCAATCAAACATGATAGGGTCACCACTCTTAAAGGTTGGGTCGCCTATTTTACTAGGGTAGGTCACTTGAGCAACCCTTCAACTTAACATGGGTTTCTTGGGTGACTCTAACATCTCTTGGGATGACCCTTGGTCACCAAAAATGACCCTTGAATCCTTGAGGATTAATTGTGGGTCACTAGAGTGACCTTTCGATCTTTCAATATGACCTCAATATCTCTTGGGATAAACTTGTAGCTTGGGGCATGGAAACTTAGTTTTGGAATAAGAGGATGACACATAAGTTAAGAATGTGGCTAGCAAGGATGGAAACCATGTGGGAGAAGTTTCTAAAGACACTAATAAGACTTTCATCAAGAAAAAAAAATCTATAAGGAGAAATAAGCACACCACATGGGTCATGAGATGGATCGCCAAATCATTATTAGACTTATTATATTGACCCATACAATTTTGGGTGTTTATAGTCCCTATATCTAAAGAAGATATAATAGCTACATGTTATACAATGGATAGAGAATAGGAGATAATATATGTAAGAGATACATTAGATTAATGAGTAAGATATCAATATAAGATATAATATTGTAACATCCATGTAAGGAAAGATATATAATGATGTATTGCAAATATTCTTAATTAATAAATGAGATGTTTGATAATCTATTTTATATGTATGAATGCATGTATACACATTTCTTAGCTTCTCCTTATGAGCCACACTAGGATAATTACTACAACACATAGTTAAACTCAAACCACTAGTATAAATTTTGTTGTCAATAATATCCATGAAATAAGTATGGTATATATAGGATGTAGTTGTTAGTTTATTATCATCATATTATGAATTGTATTCTTATTGAATAATTTTGGTTGTTTACTCCCTTAAAGTGGCTTATTATTCTCAATTATTATCATGTATTTACATCTTATTCCTATTATATTATTCTCTTTTGTGAGTGTCGTAAGGGGGAAATCAAGATGTAAGAAAGCAACATAAATGAATTGAACTAATCATAATTCAAAACAAGATTATGAATTCCTAAGCCCATTACTCACGAAATGAACAATATAAAAGAAAATGAAGAACAAACAAATGAATCAAACAACCATATTGTTACCCATCTCCTGTCGAAGTGTATTCACAATGATATTGGATCATTGTATCAATGCGAAGCCTCCATTATGCATTGCAAAAGCTCCAATGTGGTGTAATGGTGATCGAAGATGTGTGTAAAAACTCTCAAGAATTCGAATGGCAATTCAACATTACTTCATTGCACAAAAATGTCAATTCTCCGATCATTTTTAGGATGAAGAGGATTGTTATATAGATTTTACGTTTTGAGAAGAACGTGCAAGATCATAACAATGTTGAATCAAGATCAATGGTTGAAAGATGTTGAGAGGAATTAGATTGCTCAGTTAGCTTTTGTGATTGAATCAATTAAGGATGCTAATTGATCAATTAGAGGAAATGGATTGTCTAATTTGTGGAATTGAGGAAATCAGGTTGAGCCTTCAGTGGGATTGAAGAATAGATGGATTAGTTAGGAAATAGATGAATCAGTCAACCAATTAGAGTGAGCAATCGGTGGATCATGATTTTCTTAATCATAAAAGTGGGTGAGGGTAATTAATTAATTGAATTAATTAATTAAACCTTTTTGAGTTTGAACATGCAAGATCATGTTTGACTTTTAGAAACAAAGTTGTATTTGTTTATGTTGACCTTTTTGGATGATGTTTTGAATAATTAATTTAATTATTCAAGTTTAGGGTAAAGTGATTTAATTAAACTATTAAGTGGTAATAATTTAATTGATTTAGGAGGATAGGGTAAATTAGTGGCATAATTAAATAATTGATTTTATTTAATTAATCAAGAGAAATAAATTTAGATTATGACTTTATTAAATAAATGAAGTTTATTTAATTAGTCAAAAATGATCAAAAAGTAGCCGATACGGGCGTGGTTCGGTGGTCAAGTCGCTTGGTTGTAGTGACGGCCACCTGGGTTCAAACCTTCGCTGGGCCAAAGTGCTCGCGGGTTTGGTTGTTTCTTGTGGTTTGTTGTATCCGGTTCATAGCTCCAGTCAAAAAAGCGTTTACCCCTAATAATATGGGTGCATTGCACCTTTAAAAAAAAAATGATCAAAAAGTGAATTAATTAAATAATTTAAAGACTGTTTAATTAATAGGGAACATTAGGATTTTCAATGTAAATGATGTGAAATTTAGCGATATTAGATGATAATGATGTTGATGATGAGAAAATGTCATTTAGGTTGTGCGATATGAGTTAGGTCATTTTTACATGTCTACATTTCGCCCCTCTTTGAGACAAAGTACTAGTTGCTTTGTTTCAAAGAATTCGATGTTTTAGATCAAGATTTGAAAATTTTAATATGCCACAATGTGTCCCGATGGTTAGCAGAAAGATGGTAGGACGCTAGGCTACCCCCTCGAGAGGTTGGCCAAAAAAATCATTTTTCGCACAGTATAATTTGGGAAATAAATGACTACGTGACTAAAACTTTTAGTCACAACAACTAAAAATGACTAAATTCTACTAATTTTTTGCAACTCGGGAATAAATGAGTAAATAAATGACTAATTTGGTCGTCGACTAAAAAATTATTTAGTCATGCAAATAAAAATTACTAAATAGTTAGTCACACAAATATAAATAAGACAAAATTTTAAAAAAATACTTCGGGGAATTATTGGTGGGAGTGTATTGTGTGTGATTCATTATTCATTGAATTCCTCATTTCGTTAGCCTAGCATTGAGGCATTTTGGATTATAGCAGCTACTTGCATGGGTAGGAAAGCAATGAGTGTTTCCTTTCTTGCAAAAGGATTCACTTGATTTTTTGGAAAAAGCAAGGTAGGAAGCTCGAGTTATTATGGAAACTACAACTTTGCAAAAGGAAGAAGCTTCAAGTCTGCAACTTTTCTTTCCCTTTTTCATGGTTTTTCCTTCTCATAGTTTTCAATGCTTTATATTTATGTGATTGAGAAAAAAAAACAACATTCTTTCTCATTCATTGCATAATGTATGGTGGTTTTCTATTTGAGAGTTTCCCTCTTCCATTCACAGGTTAGGTTTTGAAAGAATGCAGATTTTTATTTAAAAATGTCTTTGGATCCCTATAGTATATTGCAATGCAAGAATGAGTATGATAGAGCTATCAAATATTTGTAACCTCTAAGACCTGAGTCATTGAGTGGTGAACTAGCATGAAGTTTTGAAACCCTAGATCATGAGACCATGAGGCAACCAGTTCACGTTTTGACTCCACAGTCCAAATGAAAGGGAACTATCATAGTCAAAATATGGAATAGTAATGAGA
Source organism: Sequoia sempervirens (assembly GCA_007258455.2). Classification (NCBI taxonomy): domain Eukaryota; kingdom Viridiplantae; phylum Streptophyta; class Pinopsida; order Cupressales; family Cupressaceae; genus Sequoia; species Sequoia sempervirens. The sequence continues at coordinate 304,093,889 of VDFB02105785.1, forward strand.
ATGGATATATTTAATTAATAGGCAAAATGTTTATATGTTTGCATGCATATGGGATTGAGAACTTCACTTTGTCACCCATTTGCATTAGGGCACCAGTCTTCTTGCATCTTGTTCTTCCACCACACCACTCCAAAAAATCTAAAGAAAATATCTTATTTACATTAGTTTTCTTGTTACCTTGTATACTTGATTATTGCAATATCATATGAGAGTCATTTCTAGAAGAATCTATAGGGGGTTATGCTATGTTGTTTGTCTGATTTTTCATGTATGAAGTAAACTGCTAAACTACAAATCTTTTGGGATCTTGATTAGTTTCATGACGTGTTGCATGAATGGAATTTTATATATGTTGAAAGAGATTCTTGGGTCTTGAATTTGTAAGCCTGCACAGTGAAGTTTAGGATAAAAACCTCAAGGATTACCCTCCCAGGCTTAACATTGCTTAAAGTGATGAAGGAATACACTTCTTGAATCAAGTCTAGCCTTAAGGCTTTGGAAAAACAACTTAAATCACCAACATATGCCATTCCCATCATTTACTATGATATCTTCTTCACTCAACTTCAGTGTTGACATTCCATGCTTTTGTATATGTGGGATTTCCAACACAAATGTTATTTGATTTTAGTACATTTTTTGTGTCATTCTTGATTTTATTTGTATGTATCTCATTGTTGACATAGAGAACACTCTCCACATAGGTTATGAGTGGATCCTTTGAATCTGGTGAGTCTCGTAGACTTGATGAGTCTGACCAAATTCAATAGGTACTTGGGTCATGAGTTCTTGGGCCTTGGTTAGGTTGCCTCAGCTAGGGACTCATCGAGTCTGGATGAGTCCCAATGAGTCTTATAACTATGACTGATATACGCTAGTTTTATATACACAATAATTTCAACTTCTATTTTCAATATAATAATGAAGTCATTATTAATATTCTCTAATATTTGAGATATTCCCAACATGGACAAGTGACTCTCTACTTCAGTAGTAACTAGATAGTCGATATACCTTGTTTTAATATACATAGTATTATTAAAACCTACAGTCTCTAGTTTTAACATATTATTGAGCCATTAGCATTGTTATTTACTTCCATATTCCCAACATCAACAACATTATTATCATTGGCCGCAACTTCACCATTTATATACTTCGTTTTTGATATTTGTTGAATTGTAAATATCTAATTTTTGCACAGTTTTGCAATCTTCATAAATATTGTATGCTTCCAACTTATTCCTAGGATTAACAATACTCTTTTCTTTAGTTGCAATTGGAAAATTAATACCCCTTGTTTTAATATTCACAACATTTTCAAAAGTTAAAACCAATAATCTCTAATTGCAACAATAGTCACAAAGCAAAAGTGGAAAAAAACTTGGTATGTCATGTTTTGTATATTAGAAATGAATTCTTGATTCATACATTCATTTAATCCTTTATAGCTCGGAAACCAACAATTAGATTACCCAAATTTGTTTTGTATTCTACCTCAATTCTAATATTTTAGGCTAACATTATTACCACACATTGGAGAAAATGCAAAGATATTTGTTGTGGATGATTGCTCCATTGCAGTGTTTGGTATGGGACATTTTTGTTAAGTTTTGTTGACTTAATTATGGGAAAACCCTAAAAGAAGGTGTTGTATAGTCTTGTTCTTGTGTGTGTTCAATATTTTGAAGTTCCTATGATGTATTTTGGTTGAAAGATATTCAATGCAATTGTTAATGTGGTCATCTTTATAAAGTTAGCAAATTCTAATTATCTAGTTGTATTGTTTAATCCATATTTGTACATTTGGTGCTCTGTTGTGCTGCTATAATTTTTCCTTATAAAAAATAATGTGCCTTTATTTAAAGGTTATTTTTCCAAGCTTAGCTCCAATAGTTTTTGATAAAGGGTAAAACAGGTTTTACAAGGACCCGAAACCACAAAGTTTACAACAGAAAAGTCTAGCAGGCAAGACCGGTGCACAAAAGGAAAAGACTAGAACAAGCAGCAGCCACCCGCAAAAGACCAGAAAGGTCAAACAAAAAAGGCCAGCAGAAGAGCCAACAAAAGACCAACCGCAATCAACCTAGAGTCTTCAGGACAGACTCTGTCTCCGCCTCCAGGTTCTGCATATCATGAACGCCCTTCTTAAAGATTTGAATCATTTGCGGAGTGGGAAAAGCCTTCCTCTTCAAATTGGCCCTGGTTCTCTTGGAAATTCCAGCATCCTCCTCTTGATTTCTTTCATTAATTTCCTCCAGATCAACCACTAGAGACCCCTGTTGAGCTTTGTCCAATTTCTCAGTCATGGCGTTGATGATGATGGCGTTGTGTCTGGCCATACAATTGTTTTGCTCGGCAATAATTTTGACAGTATTTTTCATTTTCTCCAACTCAAATTCAACATTTTTGTCCTTACCAGCTTGGTACTGGGTATCAATGCTGACACCGTGATCTCTTCCTTCCAACTCTTTCTTATCAAGCGCCGCAACCTTAACTCCCAACTCTTCCAATTTACTTTGAAGGGCCCAATTTTTTATCTTTAACTCATTGATTTCATGAAAAGCCCATTCTGAAAGTTTGAAATGGTTATCAGCATTATTTCTAGCTAAATCCAAAAAATCCATAGAGGGATCTCTATTAGTGTTGTAACAAGTATTAGCAGGGTCAGGAGTAACATGGGAACCAATTTTAGCATTTCTATCCAACGACGGGACAGCAGAAGGCTCAGAATTGTTAGCACCAGACTCCCCAGATTCAGGAGAATCTTCAGAGTACGAGACAAGGTTTTTTTTCGGAGGATTCTTATCAATACTTCTAGTTTTAAGGGAAGGGCTTCCTGGTTTAGGCACAACACGAACTTTCACAGTAAGGGGAATAATCTTACCAGTTTGGACAATGGGCGGGCACAGGCTCGTTCTAGCCGGACTTAAATTGGGAAAAAACCCCAAGCAACTGGGTTCAGTATCATCATCTTCAGAATCAGCGGAGGCTTCCAAATTAGTAGGGACGGGCATTTTTTGATAATGTTCAACAATTAATCTAATCAGGCCAGTATGCAAAATAGGGAATCTTCTAGGGTTTTTCTTGTGGTCATCCAAGCTTTTTCTCAAAGAACAGAGAAGATAGAAGGGGAAAGAAACCCTGACCTTGTAGCGGAAGTGGTTGAGCAGGGCAAAGTGATAACCATAGACCCTAGTGAAGCGACCATCCACAATTATGTACTCCATGATAACATGAAGAACCTTTCTCCATAGAGCTTTTATGGTGTCGGCTTCAAAGTAGCTATTAGCAATTTTCACCAAATTCAGTCTCTCCTCTTTTTTTGGAAATCTGACTATGGCTTCATCTGAGAAAACCCTATCCCTGAAAAACTTTTTCCCATCAGTAGACATTCCCGTCACTTCAGCTATAAGATCTTCGTTGAGCTCAACTTTCCTACCAAAAAGGGTAAGAACCCCATTATCCCATTTTTTCTCAAAAAGATCCGTAGCCTCCTTATTAGAACCATGGAGTTTCTCCAGAAAAGGAAGTAAACCCCCACTTTTAACTTTTTCCCAAGCCTTAGCATTTCTTGTGTGCATCTCAAAGCTGTCCAGCTCAATTCTTTTCCTATCTCCACCCATCTTGGCAAGCACAGTGGAGCAGACAGAGACGAGAACTTTACTAGAACTGGTCCCACCAAATCTAAGAACCCACAAAGCGTGCCAGGCCACCTTGCAGACTAAGCAACTAAGCTCGGTCCCATACAATCTAATGATTGTGATGTGATAATTCCATCCTATCCTCATTAAAGAAATGACACGCCTCTTGTCCATGTGATTCATCATAACTCAATAAAGCCCGGACATTAACACTTAGATCACTAAAATTTAGCCAAGTTCTCTGTTCATTACTCCTAACCCCTTCATTAGCAAAAAAATCGGCTACGGCATTAGCTTCTCTATAGGCATGTGAAATCTTAATGTTGTCAAACTTAGCTAAAGTCGAGATGGCATCATCAATCCATGACTTTATTTTCCATGAGGGGGGGGAATTTCCAAGAAGACAATCAATAATATTTTTGGAATCTCCTTCAAGCCAAAGGTTTTTAAAATTAAGACTTTGGGCCAAATTTATAATATAAAAAGCACCAATAGCCTCGGCCAGGTGATTGGTTTGGGAACCTAGAGGAGTAGCCATCGCACCTAGAAAGTTACCAAAGGAGTTCCTTATGTCTCCACCACAACCCGCCACCCCCGGATTACCTTTAGCCACACCATTGAAGTTAGCTTTGACCCATCCATTAAGCGGAAAAGACCAGCAGACACCCTCTCTATCCTTCTTAACTTTTTTAGGGGCGCAAGGAAAATCAAGACTTATATTCCATTCCTTGGAAACAATAGGATCATATGGCGAATGAGCCACTTTCTCGGAATTGCTAACCTTCTAGGAGATAGCAATGACATTTTCTTTCAGGAACCTGATTATTTTATAAAAACAATGTCCATTGGAGCTTCTTTATCTTTGTAAATTTTGTTGTTGCGTTCTTTCCAAAGACCCCAAGTGACATGAGGGAAAGAGAAATCCCATAAAAACCAGAGAATAGGTTTGTGAGTCAAGGCTTTCCATTGAAGGAAGAAGTCTTCAATAGATGAGGGAAAAACCCATGAAAGTTGCCAATAACTGATTATTTTTTCCCATACTGAGGCAGCAAAAGGACAATGAAGGAACAAATGACGCATTGAATCTGCCTCCATCTTACAAAGAAAACATCTATTAGGTATTTGAAAGCTGTGTTTGCAAAGGTTATCAACCGTAAGCACCTTATTTTGGAGAAGGATCCAGAAAAAAATGTTGATTTTAGGGATCAAATGTCTGAGCCAAGCCTTCGACCAAAAGGGAGGAGAACCCTCGGAAGAAGTAACCCTAGCAAAGGCAGACGAAACAGAATAGTTACCCAAGGGTTCATCAGTCTAGACAAGATGATCATCCAACTGATCAAAGCAAAGTCTAACAGCCAACAAAGAAGACTGAATAGGAGCAAGAGCCTGACTGATACTACACAGATCTACCCATTTTCCATTCACTCTATAGTCTTTCACATAAGAACCAAAATGAGCTTTGCAATTCTCTTCACATCCACTAAAGGAATTAATTTTTATAAGGGGCTCCTTAAATAGCCATCTATCCTCCCAGAATCTAGTTTGGTTTCCACTTCTAACTTGCCACCCTGTTCCAAAGTCAACAATTTTTTTCCCAGTGATCAGATTATTCCAGCAGGTTGAACCTCTGGGAAGAAGATGGGATTTCTTCAGCATTATAAGAGACCTATTGCTCTCTAGATATTTACTAGCTAGGATATCAGTCCTTTGACCTGAAGATGAAAAAATTCTCCAGATTTGTTTTGCTAGAAGAATCTTGTTAACCGTTCTGATTCTTCTAAGACCTAATCCTCTGGCCTTTTTCGGTTTGCACACAAGTTCCCATCCTATTGAAGGTAGTCTTTTCTTTTCTTCAACCCCCGACCAAAGAAATATTTTTTGAATCTTTTCTATAGCATCCGCAAACTTAGCAGGAATCTTAAAGAGGCTCAGAGCATAGATCGGCAAGTTCTAAAGAGACGCTTTAAGGAGTTGAAGTTTACCCACTTGACTTAGTAGAGCTCCTTTCCAACCAACAAGCTTCTTGCTAAACCTCTCGACCAAAGAAATCCAAAAGGATTCAGAGGGTTTAAGGCTTAAGGGTAAGCCAAGATAGGTGGCAGGCAAAGATTCCACCCTACAACCAAGGATTCTGGCAATTTTAGTCTGCCTATGAGCCGGGGTGTTGAAGAAGAAAAGAGAACTTTTTTATTATTAATCAGCTGTCCAGATGCTCTCCCATATTTATTGAGCAGAGATTTCAAAGTTTTTCCTTCTGAAACTAAGGATTTACCCAAAAGCATTGTATCATCAACAAATTGTTCATGAGAACAAACTAGGTTACTTGAGGAAGGATTGAGACCAAGAAGGGATCTATTGTCAATCAACCTTTTCAAATTTCTTCCAAGACTTTCAGCCATGATAGTGAATAAAATAGGAGAAATAGGATCACCCTGTCTTAGACCTCTGGAACTTTGGAAGAAAGTCATAGGGGATCCATTCACCAAAATAGAAATAGAAGCAGTAGACACCAGTTGTTCCACCATTTGAAGAACCCTATTGCAAAATCTGAAAGCCTTTAAAATTTTAAATAAGAAAATCCAGTCAACTCTGTCATAGGCTTTTGAGATATCAAGCTTTAACAAAAATCCTTCAGTCTTAGATTCAACCAAGGAATGGATATTCTCATGCACAAAAACAATAGAGTCAAGGATTTTTCTTCTAGGGACAAATCCATTCTGTTGAGGTGAAATCAAAGTAGGCAAGAGAATTAAGAATCTTGAAGTCAGAACCTTCGAAATGATTTTATAGATTAAGTTGCAGAGGCTTATAGGTTTGAAGGTCTCAAAGTTCATCGCCCCAGGCTTCTTAGGGATTAGAACCAGAAAAGTGGCATTCAATTCTTTTAGGAGACTTCTGGATCCAAAAAATTCTTTAACAGCATTCACTACATCGTCTCCAACAATCTCCCAGAACCATTGGAAGAAAAACAAAGGGAACCCATCCAGACCCAGAGCTTTACTCCCATCAAAAGAGAAAATAGCCTTCTTGACTTCCTCATTGGTAGGAATAGCAGACAGTATAGAGTTATTTTCCTGATTGATAACTTTAGGTATAGCCTCAATTAAATGATCCTGATAATTTTGGTTATTTTCATCGTTTTCAGAAAGAAATTTTTTAAAGAATAAAACAGCATGCTTTCTAATGTCCTCCTCCTCCTCATACCTCGTACCATTCACATCAATCTGAGATATTCTGTTGACAGCTCTATGTTTTGAGGTCGATAGATGAAAGTACCTAGTGTTTTTGTCACCTGCAGATAACCATAAAGCTCTAGATCTTTGTCTCCAAAACTCCTCTTCCTTTCTGATAATGTCATGCAACTTACTGAGTAGCTCATTTTCTCTTTCCTTTGTATCATTCACATATCCCTCCTTCTGGATTTTATATTGAATCTCCCCCAGATCCATCTGAAGATCAGATTTGATCCTGAAGATGTTCCCAAAGGACTCTTTTTTCCATTTTTTCAAGTTACATTTAACTTCCCTTAATTTTTTAGCTATTCTAAACATAGTTGTGCCAGAGATACTTATGTTCCACCATTTCCTAATTTCCTCTTTGAAAGTAGGAAGAGAAATCCACATTTTTTCAACTCTGAAAGGGATATGTTTCTTCTTTTTTATAGGATCCACAACAAAACTAATAGGGAAGTGATCAGATCCAATCCTAGAGAGAGATTTAAGAGAACAGTAATAAACAAAAAACCAATGATTAGAAACTAAAGATCTATCTAGTCTGACCTGTATAAGATCCATCCCCTTTCTGTGATTCGACCAGGTAAAGGAAGCTCCATGTAAATCCAGATCAATCAGCCCCTAGTTGTCAATGAAACTCTGAAGATCCTCTTTGCTCTCCTCATTGATCTGGGAACCTCCAATTTTTTCTTCATTCATTAAGGGCGTATTAAAGTCACCCATAACAACCCAAGACTCTCTATCAAGAATCCTCCTAAAGGCAGCTAGCTCCATCCAGAAGGATTTTCTAAGACCTTTTCCATTGGGGGCATAGATGTTCAATTGGATCCACTTGAAATTATCCCTAATATGTGTGAATCTAGTAGCAATATGGTTCGTACCTTCCAAAATTGGATCCCCTTTGATTATGTGACAATTCCAGAAAGTAGAAATACCTCCTAATGCACCATTCGAGTTGTTTCCATGAGTACTACAATGCTGAAACAGTTTCAACTTTTCATATTTTTCCTTAGACAATTTCGTCTCCTGAATAAGAAGTATATCAGGCTTGTGATCTCTGAAAAAATTGAGTAGAACATCCTGCTTGTGGGGACTATTAAGTCCCCTGATATTCCAATACATAATCTTCATTAATTACCAGGGGAGTTGAGGCACTCTGGGATGGTTTTTTGAGATCCATCTGCAATATCCTGAAAACTGTTATGCTCTCTTGTCCATTTAAAATATTTTTTCCCTCGAGAGTTCTTTGTTGCTCCACAGTCTGCCTTTGCTTTTGATCTGGTAGAAATACCACTTGGAGTCTTCCATTGTTTGTTTTTCTTTTTCTTTTTCTTTGATAAGATCTCTTCTTTATCAGTCTCTTCTTGACTATCCATCTCTTTACTAGATTCCCATTCCTTATCAGTAAGGAGCCTTTGTTCCCAGGGTAAAGTCTCCATGATACCATTCGAATGAAAAGTTGAAAAGTTGCTAGAGAGTTCAGTAGAATGGTCTGGATTATCGAGGGAATCCTTAACAAATTCCAAGGATTTAGGATACGTAAAGTGATCTACACCCGAAGGAAAAAGACCTTCAGGGGAAGGGTGTGGGAGAGGGATGTTCAGCTCCAAAGATAGCCCCTGAATGGGAATATCCTCCAAACCCGGGATCCCATCATTTTTCTCAGCTGGGGTCAACTCTTGGGAAAAGTGGTAAGCTTCATGATTCGGTTTTTCTTCCCCAGCCATCCGATCTTCACTGGATTCTTTTTCCTTAATAGGTAAGGTATTCACAAGATCCTTTTGCTAGGGTTCCAGCGGATCCTCACCATTATTTTCCATAACCACTTCAGCCTCATTAGAAGTTCTTTGACCATTAGACTCTTTATTTTCAAGGCAGTCTCCTCCTGATTTCTTTTTCCAAACAGATTTCAAAGAACCTGCTAGTTTCTTTTTCTCTTTGGTGGCATTTAAAGGGCATTTCTTAGCCCAGTGCCCAGATTTTCTACATTTGAAACAAACAAACAGTATGGTTTCAAACTCTATGTCCTGTGACCAGGATCCCAATTTTGACTGAATCTCAATTGATGAGGGAAGGTCAGTATTCTGAGAGACCCCAACACATATTCTTGCAAAAACCAACCTCTTTCTAGCAGTTGTCATAGAATCAATAGAAAGGAGCTCTCCAAAGGAAATCGCAATACCATAAAAGACATCCTCATTCCAATATTCCAGGGGAAGGCCTGGAAATCTAACCCATATTGGGACATTCTCAAAAATAGAGTCTGAAAGGTCCAGATTAGAGGACCACTTCTTTAGAGCCAGGAACGATTTCCCTATAACCCAAGGACCCCCACTTCTAACAGCCAAGATATCCTCTCTGCAAGTGAACTCAAACGCAAAGAAACCCTTTGGAAGAGCAGCAATGGATACTTTTCTGTTAGTTCTCCATTTATTTTTTAACAAACTCCCTGACCACTTCAATATTTGGTCTAGGGCCCATAAATTTCCCAACCAGGGTTCTTTCCATTAAAGCAATATTATGATCAATTAATAGATCTGGCACAGAAATTGCAAACTTACCTTTATCCAGGAAAGAGATATTTTGCACCGGAGGGAAAGATGACTTTCCATTTGGTTTTACCCCAAATAGAGAAGTCCAGGGTTTGTGATTACCTCCAATGCCACCAGTGATCCCCACCGCATCTTTGGATTTTTCATTTTTTTGACCGGCAAGGGAACCCACAGGAATAACCGTCGGAATATCCTTTCCACCTAGTTCCACCAAGATTTTGTTTCCGGAGTCCACATCATCCTGATTATCTTCACCTTGCTTCTTACTTGATACCAATGCCTGATCAACTTGAGACTTCTTAGATCTAGCTCCGCCTCCATTTCCATCGCTTGGATTTTCAAAATCCTTCTTTTCCTGCCCGTGCCCGTGCTCATGTGCCTCCATTTTTTTCCCTTGTAATAGTTACTTCTCTAATAGTGTTCCTGATTGTACTAGAATGTTCATTTTTGGCTTAGCTCCAATAGTTATGTCAATTCCATGGCTTCCAATAACTTTTTTATGGATCTAGCATGCCTTTTTCAAGAGCATTCACTTTTGGCATACTCATGGAGGATGATTGCAAAAGGTTATCACATTTGAGTTTGACAGATTATAATTGATGGAATAGAGTTTAGATTTTTCACTCGATTCCCCATATTTAGAGATGTTTATGGTTGGATATATCATCTAGAGCTTGCATTAAGGAATGGCATCATTGAATCACTTGAGCTCACCAATTTTCTTATTAGAGAGATTGTACATATATCCCACCATGGGAGTTCAGTCATGAGCATTGGAAAAGTATAGGAATTTTCAATTTTATCCTTAGATGAATACTTTTTCTACTCATTTTCATCTTTCCTAAAGTAGCCATTTGAATTTCTTTCCTTTGTAGCATTATTTCTCTCATTTGTTTTTCTTGAATGGAGTGTTGAAGAGACTCTATAAACTATCACATCCCTTTGTTTTCCATCTTTCATCAATGTGGCATCTTCTATTCCACTCCATAGCCTTCAACACCAAAAGCTTTACTCAGCATATCTTGTCATTTCTTATCCACATTCCTTTAATACTAACATTTTAAGTGCTTAATGACCTTTATTCATCATCTTCCCTTGGTTGAGCTATCTGCAAATACTGTTAGCTTGAAAAAAATTGACCAAGACTTGATAGCTTGGAAATTTGACAGGAAGGACAACAAGAATGGCATAATTACTAACTACAATGTTGATTGCAAGTGAAGTTCTGTAGAGATCTTGATTTTGGCACTAACAAGATTCAGAATAGTATTGGTTCACTTAATCGCTTGTTCACTTTTTATATATACAAGTAGAGTGATTTTCCCTTATGGATTTACTGATGACACCTCAGACCCTTATCCATAGGTACTATCTAACCATGTATTTGTGAAAAATATTCTACTTTGTGCTATATATAATCATAATATTAGAGATATGTTCCAAATTTATGATCATAGTAAAAACTAGAAGTATGCAAGATGATGAATTCGAGTTCATTTTAAATTCTACACATTGTAAATTAATAAATGTATAGGGTAAATTTGTCATCATGAAATGCTCAGAATGTTTATAACTTCATATATTGAATGTTATCCATACATGAACCCTACATTGCACAGAGTTGAGATGGTATATCAACATCTACATTAGTAACACCTCTATATATAATTCAACATATTTGGGGGAACCACACATTAGCAACTCCCCCATATGACAATTCTACATATATCGTTGAAATGAGTTCATTCGTGGCCTTGGCAATGATGATCAATGCATTGAGGATGACTTTATTGCTTGGTGTGCATCTTTGTCAAAATTCATAGATCAAAGTAGCTACTATTATTTGGTTTAAGACAAAGAATATAATAAATGTGTAACTTGCACAACTGATGTAACTAATTCCTAATTTATATGTAATGTGCTACATATATAGTCATTAGATGAAGATATTTCATTTTTTTCTGAAAAAATGTGTTTTTTGTAAGCATGTAGAATTCAATCTTGTTGACTATCAACCTATTATTTCAAGCGAGATCAAGTGTGGCTTGAATTGGATCAGTTACTGCATGATGAAGATGATGAGCCCACAAGTGCTACACCTTATAAAGTAGCCATACTTGAGTATCACGTAGAAATTTTTGATTCTATAGTATCAATGTATGAGGAAACTTATTTACCCAAGCCGAATGGTGAAGAAGTTTATGATATCCATGGTAAGTTTCATAATGGTCATAATCCAATCCTTAGCCTGGTAGCTCAATTATTAAAGCCTCTATTACCTATTCCACACCATATATTAAAGCCTCCACCACAAGGCCCAACAACGGTCCATCGCAACACCACACGGTTTGTTTTTGGGCCTTGTGGTGATGTGATGATTCACCGCATCACCACAAGGCCTAGCAACAAATTGTGTGGTGTTGCAATGGACCATTGTCTAGCCTTGGGAGTGATATCACATTTCTTTGAGGCATTTTTTGAAATAGTTTGCTTGCCTTGTCTATGCTTCCACATTTTCATGTATGTATAATAGGGAACTTGTAACTACAACATATGTCAAAAAAATCCCTGCTATTATGCTTTGATGAATGTCCCTTCGTTATTAGTACTGGATATTTGATGTAGTGCACATTATTATAGTGCAAGCCTATTTTTTGGATTGTTTCATTTAGAATCACCAATATTCTCCACAAGAACTATTAGGCGTGTGATTTTGATTGTTTCATTTAACATCACCAATATGATTGTATTATTATAGTGCAATCCTATTTTTCATATTGTTTCATTTGGCTTCAAGCAGATTAGGCACATGATTTTGATTAGTTAGGATTGTAGATGCAGATTGTAAGCCTTACCCATATTTTTTGTGTTTCACTATTTTGTTTAAATACATTTGTTGTCATATACCATTTCATAACAAATTTTAGTATAATCTTTGTCTAACAACTCTCTTAAAACAGAGCAAGAATTTCATTTTCTTTACGCATTCCATCTGTTATTAACGATGTATCCATTTTGGAGTGGGTGGAAATTGGAATGCTATACAACATTCAAATGTTGTAATACTACTATTATTTTCATGTAAACCATTTTAATATATCAATTTTCATTAACACATTTATGATTTGACAATCAACATTGAAATATCAAATGTCAATTATCAGTTGTATTCCTAGTGCTGCATTTAACCTTGAAATCTAGTCCTAGAACCTTTGAGAAATAATGAGTATAAATTAAAATGAAAACCCTAATTGTGGTAGAATCTGAATTTTAAACCACAATTAGGGATTTTCTTTTAATTTACACCTAATATTTCTTCAAGTTTCCACATTTGCAGTCTTTGGATCCATTCTCGAACCTTTCTTTGAAACTTGAGAAATAGTATGTATAAATTAAAAGAAAAACCCTTATCATGGTTCAAAATTCATCTTCTAAATGAAATCTATTCAAAGTAAGTTTAAAGAAGCTTTAAAATAACCTAATCCTAAACTCACAACAAAAGTTTTCAGTATGTCCTTGTTATGTATGGTGCAATATTACTATATTTGTCACTGCAATTTTAAAACAAGAAATTTAATACTGATTACATTCCCATGTTTGGAATGTAGCATCAAACCTATTTAAGATGCTTCTAAAATACAGGCCAGAAGACAAAGTTGTTAAAAGGGAAATACTTTTGAAGAATGCACAATCAAAGGCAGAAGGAAAACTCATTGAAGTCAAGAAACTCATTGTTGTGAAATATGGTATCAATCATGTAACCTACCTTATTGAACAAATATAGTTGGATCCATGATATAAGTATTTTGGAGTTTATTTTATATCTCTACAAGATCAATTTTAATTTTGGCAATAAAGTGGTGTGGTTTTTTATTAAGTAAATCAATAATTTAGTTCAATGTCCTTGGTCATGAAAAATCATATTATTGAGTTTTTTAATTTTAAAAAATGATTGCTTTCAAATAGATTACTAGTGAGGTTGAGAAACAAACAAATTTCATTGAGATTCCTATTTAGCTTTTTTCCATAAAGCTATAATAGCTTTGGTGCTTCAATAGAATGGAAAGTGTATAACAAAAATTAGATACACATGTTGGATATTTTGTAAGAAATTTTTTTCTAAATGGACTTGGAAGTGACCTACAATGCATGTATTTGGAGCAGCAATGGTGTTTTTTTAGATGCCATGTGGTTACCATGATAGTTGGTTCCTAGCTTTCCTTGGGTGGTATAAAACAATTTATTTTTGTAGATTCTTTATATTCTTGCATTTCACATTCCCAACTTGGTTTTCTGGTTATACTATTCTATAAGACTTGTTTCATTTGATTATTTCAAGATTCTTACTATTCTCTTGCTTACTAGATTTGGACTATTTTTCAAGATGGTCCATCATCAAAGGAAGAAAATGAGGAGTTGGATCATGCAATTGCACTATCTCTTTTGGAAGAATTGACAAAACCAAATGGTACATTTGATGATTTCAAAAATGTTAAAGCTTTTATTTTATTATAGGTCTTCTAATTTGAAGAGAGACTAATTTGAGTGATATATACCTTCAGATTGAAGTATTAAAGCTAGTTATGTATTCAAAATTAGCACACAAGGATTTTTTCTTGTAGAAGACAAATACATCCTAAATTACCAAATAAAAAGAATAGGACTCTAGATTTTGTTATCACTTTGTGTGGTTTTGACTATATGCTATTTCTATACTAGCATCATCATAAGTTTTAAGTGAAATTGGTTAAATATCTAGTTTATATCATTTTTTTAGATTTGATATCATCATATTAATAAATAAGAGAGATTCACTGTGACATAGTACATACCATATTGAATTCTACTTTGGTGGTGAATAATATGCTCAATTTGGACCTCATATTGACAATGAACTAAGATGGTCTAACTCCCTATCTTTCAATCTCTCGTGAAGCTCACAAAAAAACCCTTAGATGCTTACTTTTATAAGGATATAATTGATTCCTATCAAAACCTTGCCCCTTTAGTATAATTTGTGTGGTAGTGTTATAATGATGCATGCTCCTCTCAAGGCCAGCTTTGATACAAGCACTTTATTCACCAAACCTATTCAAGACTGCACTTTCATTGTGTATATGCTTGACATGATACTCACCACATTCACTAACTTTCACTTAGCATCATTCATTTAATTTGCACAGTCCCATATCCCTGAAATCACCTCATTACAATGTTCTTCAATGTAACCCTAGCAACCACTGAAAGAATCATGTCTTCAAGATAAATTAGAATGATTACCTTTATTAAATCAGTTGATTTCTTACTTCACTTGTCACACATTCACAATAACCAAACCCCAACTATCATATGTACTAGGTCTAAGATGATATCATAACATGTAACATGAACTAGCTCTAGCTTGTTCAATGATACATCACTATATTTTGTAATTTGCACTGTCACAACATGTTTGAAGGACATGTCTCTGTTGAGTTTAGAGGAACCATATCTCCTAGGTGTATGGAGTCAGATCTTCTTTCAAAGTTCTTCCTTTGCATGACATATGAATGTGACATCTTTATCTCTTTGCTCAATTCAAGGCAAGGAAATTCCATGCAATGAAAATTAGTAGGCAACAACAATGATGCAGTGGTCTCTAGATTAGAGATTTTGTGAAAATTAGAACATACTCAAAGGTTCTTAACAACTCTAATAGTTGTACTAGGGGCTATGTTTAACAAACCAAATGAAATTTCTCTTTTCACTATGGTGGCAGATAAATGATTCTTTTTTCTTCTTTTCCACAACATTAAGTAAAATTCTTGAATCTGGAAATACCCTACTACCTTCATTTTCCAAGCCAATTTCTCCAATTTTGCATAGCTCTCCCATGTTTGTGGATGTGATCTGTCTCCTATAGTTTTTCAATTTATTTATCTTTATGTTGTGTTTGGACTTACTTTTGTAAACTTGCAATATACAATGCACTTTTATTCTTTCTAAATTGAGACTAATAGTAATTTTGTTGGTTGTATTGAGGCACAACTTCATTCATGGTGGAAAAGGCAACACCCTATTGCTCATTTCAAATGGTACGTTGCATATAAAGGAGGAAAGATTCTAGGGTTATTGTTGATTGCATTGAAGGAGAGAGCTTCATATATGGGACACAATCAACACTCTCCTTCTTGGATTCTACATGTTACAGCTTGCTCCAGGAAGATTTCCCATGTTGTAGAAGTTTTAAGAGATGAAAGCGGCATGTTCTCGCATTGAAGGGCTCCAAGCGTGTGTTTCCATCATTGCAGAATATTTTAAAAGAATTTTCTTTCTTGTCATTTATGTGCATTGTAACTCATATTTTCAGTCTTGTGATTAAAAATAAAAATTGTAATACTCTATTTCTAAGAATTTTTCAAGCAAGATAGATATCTTAGACTTGTGCAAGCTATAAGAACACCTTTCTTTTAATAAATTTCAATGATTTTTCCTTCTTATTGTGTGCAATTGATGATTGATGTGTATTTTTGTGTTTTATGTTTAAATCCTCAAATATCAATCAATTAAAATGACTGAATATACTACTAATTGGCTTCAATTAATAATTAAATTGACTATATATACTACCAATTGATAGAAATCAGTGAACAATGAATAAATATGACTAAATATATGACTGGTGAAGTCAATGAATAAAAATGGCTAAATATACTACCAAATTGATCATAATGATGATTAAAATTAATGACTAAATACACTACCAATGGACAGAAATCAATGAATAAAAATGACTAAATAAGTGATCAATTAACAACAATCAATGACTAAATATATCAATGAATAAAAAATGACTAAATAAGTGACCATATTACAACAATCAATGACTAAATATACTACCAAATCGATCAATCAAAACAACCAATAGCTGACTAAAAATTGTTTATTCATCAATTTGGTCACATTATAAATGACTGTAAATAAACTACTAATGGTCATGTGACCATGTTTAGTCATTTATAAGCAGTTTTTTTAGTAGTTTTTTAGGTCATATATTGTTGTTTCTATACTAGTGTCGGTTCAGGCTTGTGGCAATGTTTTATTTCAGTTTAGATGCATAGAGGAAGAAAAATTAGGCTTATAGGACCCTTGTTTACAGTTCAGATGTTCTTGGGAGCTCCTAATTTCAACCTAGGAGAGTTTCCTAGGTAAAAATTAGGGTTTGGGGGGTTAAAATAGGTAATTAGGGTTTAACTTACCTCATTTGCATTCTTGACACTTAGTAAATTCTTATCTCTAGATTCCTTGATTTGTCGATTGTCGAGTCATGATGGCGAGGATTGTCGGAGCCCCACATCGTACAGAGGTGGTTCATGAGTTTAGGAGGCCCACTAGCGTCGGTTCTGCGGTATGTACCCTCTCCTTTCCCATTTTTGTCTTTTTATTTTTTTATTGATAAATGCACAAAAAAAATTTAGGCGATAGTGGTAGTTTCATGAATTTTACGCTTTTGCATCATTCTTTTCACTTTTGATGTTTGTATCTATGTCGCTTTTGCTTTTTTCAACCACATTTGATTTATCTACTCGCTATTGCTTCAAATGTACACTTTTTTTTCACCTTCGAGTAGAATTTTCACTGTTGATTTTCTTTATGTGAAATGGCCACCATTGTGAAATATGTTCGCTCTTGAAAAACTTTTTTGCTTTTGCTATTTGTACCGCTTTTGAGTTTTATGATCGCTTTTGACAAAAATAGGTCCACTTTTGACTTTCTTGACCACTTTTGACAAAAGAGTAACCACTTTTGTTGTTTTTGGAAGTTTGAGCCAATTTTTTTGCACTCTTTGGTTCGTTTTGTGTTTACATAGCAAATTCTTAACGTAGTGGGTTGAATGTTTGCAGGCAGTTTTCAAACCGCTTTACTCGAGAGAGCGATGGTTGCATCAGTTATTTGATTTGATTACTAGTTTCAATGAGCTTGAGAGAGATTTTCTATATGTTGTAGGGTTGTGACATATATGCTACATGCTAGTGATTAGATGCCACAAAGTGATGATGATCGCTCTTGTTGAGAGATGGCATTCTGAGTCATCATCCTTTCACTTGTTGACTCGTGAGGCCACCATCACCTTAGAGGATGTATGGAGGATTCTCCATGTTCTAATTCAAAGAGAGCTTGTGACCTATTTTTTATGCCAGGGTACATTTGATTTGTGATGAGTTCTTGGTGTTAGGCATCTTCGGGTTGTGGAGTCAGAGATAGACCTGTCTCCATTCATTGACAATGTAGATCATGTTTCTTTGGTTTTATGTGCTTTGGTCTTGGGGCTCATTGTTCATGATCGAAAAGGCAAACAGTTTCCCGTTGGTTGGGGTGTATGTATCGAGCAGATGTTTGAACATGGTACTAGGTACGCATGGGGCCCTTGTCTCCTTTCCCATCTATACAAAGACATGCACGAGGTTGCCTATCAAGCAGGCAGTTCCATTTCCACTGGTATCACATTACTGCATGTGTTGGCCTAGGAACATATCCTAGTTACTAGACCTGATGGTGTGTTGGATCAGGATCCAGAGGATCTGTACTCTTATAGATATGGTGATTTTTTACACTATACTTGGCCTAGACAGCTATCTTATTGGCGAAGCGTGATTCATGATATGCTTGGTTTCATTTGGAGGCCATGGTTATATTGTGATGTGTGGCACGATGACTAGGAGAAACTTCCATTTCATCAATAGACTCGTTGGTTGATCGGATGCTTTCATTCTTTTCTTGAGAGATATTTTCCCAACAAAGTTCTTCGTCAGTTCGGAGAGAGCCAGACCCACTTCGCTGATGAGTATCATGCTTTCTTCGAGAGGACTACCCGAGAGGTTAGGGTGTGGGGGATCTAGGATGGTCGTTACATAGTAGTGGAAAAGTTTAGAGCACTTGCCCCATTTAGATGGGGGTGGCATGTAGGACCTGCAGATCCAGGTACTACACCTAATTATGATCAATGGTGGGCTCGTCGAATTTCGCTCTGATTTATAGATCCTACTGGCAGTACGTGAACAATTGGTAGAGTAGGTATCACTAGCTATAGGGGTGAGAGATAGTGACTTTAGATCGATGTTGAGCAGCTTGATAGATCAGGACAAGATGGGAAATAGGATCAGCAAGATGATCCTATGTAGCAAGATCAGGTGCAAGGTCCTCCTCCTCCACCTGGGGATGCAGCGGAAGACAACACAAATTGTGCATTTGGCAGTGTCTATGGATGCAAAGATTGTTAAGAGACATGCTACAAAGGCACAGGTTGCAATTTTTACTTCAGATCAGGATGCCACGAGACAAGAGAGAGATGGTTTTAGGAAGGAGAGGGATGCAACTTGACAGGAGCTAGTAATAAAGAGGTAGCTTAGACTATCTACAGAGATCTCATTGACCTCATCCATTCCTATGGCTCAATATCATTCAAAGGGAGAGCAACTGGTATAGAGGGTGACATATTATCATATACCTTACGAGGCTTTTATATCCAGAGCTCAATGATAGTCTCGTTTCGGAGAGCCTAGCACTTATACTGGGGCATAGTCAGGAGGTCACTCAATTAGGTAGCCTAAGCATCTATAGCCTTCCTCATTTGAGCCATGAGCATCATATGTCTCCACCTCCGGATGGCAGTAGGATTGATTGTTCTTGATCTTTATGATGTATTTTATATGAGAGACTTTATAGACATGATTTGTATATACATTCATCAGCTCAGTTGAGGCCTCATATATATGTATTTTTTGTATATGATATCACACATGTTGCTTGATGATGTATATGAGATATACCATGTCTTGGTTCGGCTTTATTATGTGTTATTAGAGGATTATAGATGATGATGTATGTATGTTCATGTTTTTGTACTTTTTTGATGTATGCATATTATGTGGATGGATGAATGATTTATATATATACCTATATGATATATGATGTCTTATTATGTATATGATGGATATTGATATATGATGGATGATGCTATCTTATATATGTGATGTATGATTATACATGATACATTATGGTTTTTTTGCTTTACTATGGTCATGATATGTATTGATGAAATTGTAGATGTAGGATGGATGTGGTGCTAATGATATTGTGATGCAGGATGGAGATGTTAGTTAGAAGAAGAGTTGGATGATGGATAGAAATTTGACGTTGTTAGTTAATGATGATTTTTTATTTTGCTTGCATAGAGGCTTCATATCTTTAACAATCCTTTTTTATGTAGCAAATATACACGATGCACCAAGGTATTAATAACCAAGGTGGCTTTCTATCCATTGCGTGGACTTTGACTCGATACACAAAGAATATTCTTGCTCATACTAGACATACGAATATCATGTTAGAATATATGGTTGTGTTGTGTTAAGACTTTTTGGACCAGCTACATAGAGAGGTATGAAATACCTAACAAGCAACTGCTACAAAAATTGTTCCAAAACAACTTCCATACACTAAACAAAGCAAGTATTTGTCATGGTAGTATCACAAAAACATCTCACAAACAACACAAACATAAATGGACAGTTAATGCCACTATTCCTTCTCTAAATCCTTATGCACATCCTCGAGAGATCCTGGGAATGTGGTATTAATTTAAATCAAGAAGATAAGACTCTAAAAAGATAAACAATATTGCAGTATCACTTGTCATAGTTGCTTTGATGTTTCATGATGAAATTCATTGATGATGTCTATTGTAGGAACGTTTTATCCATTAAGACTCATGTTTAGGATTGTTGATATGATTTTCAAGTGGGTATGGTAGTGTATACTTAGGTATTGTTTTCACTTGATAGTTGTCCAATCATTTTTATCTTCACTTTGGAATTTTTTATTTTGATGTTTGTTTTGTTTGTTGTTTGCATTGTCAAAGGGTGAGGATGACAATTTTTTTATTATGGATGAAAATTTTATTGCGAAGAAGTGATAATGGAGTTTGGACCTTTTGTAGTTTTTTGAGTCATCTGATGATGTTTTTGTTATTTTCAGGGTACTAACCTAGGGCCTTGGGGGCTCATCAGTTATGATGGCCTTGCCTATGTTATCCACGCAGAGGCTCATAGTTTGCTTGTGTTGATTGACATTGTTTTGGAGTTTTTTTTTACTTTTGTGAATGTTTTTGGATTTCGATAAGATATTTGAATGTTTTTCTTTTTGGGGACTAACCTAGGGCCTCAGGGGCTCATTAGTTATGATGGCCTTGCTTACGTTATCCATGCAGAGCCTCATATTTTTCTTGGTTTGATATGAACTTTTTTTTTACATTTCTATTTTTTCAGTATTTTTGAATATTTTGTATTTTTGACTAAGTTAATAGAAAGCAAGATAGATACCTAAGGGGATTGACCTACGGCCTCGGGAGCTTATCAGAGATAAGCATTTCCTATGTTATACACACAGAGACCATGTAGTTTGACTAGTGTTGACTCAAAGCATAACATGTTTTTTGGGATTTTGATTGTTTTGACTTTGTTTGGATTTTGTTTGTTTTCTAGATTTTTTTTATTTTGATAGTTTTTCTATTGTGATGGTATTTACAAGGATCCAATCCACTACTAGTTCTAGGAAGTTTCCCCCAATTTGAGGCAAGAATACCTTCATTAGGGGAGGTGGATGTTGATGGTGTGGCAAGGTTCAACACTGAATCAGTCATTGAGCCATGGTTGGTGTGCACATTTTATTATGGGACGAATGGGTGGATGCTTTAGATATTATTGATAGATAACTATGCAAGTCTTATTCAAACGTAGCACCTATTTTCTAGGTTTTCACTACAATACCTATCCTAGAAGCACCACAAAGTGGTTTTCACTTAAAGAATGTTTTATTTTTCTTTACTATTTTTTTCTTTCCTTCTGATGTTTTTTTTCTTTTTTATCTTTTTGTTGGGATACCCCGATGTGTTCCAAGTATAGAACCTTTTAAGATGGTTGTTGTTCAATGGTTTGGCTAAAGGTTCTCGTTTAGGAGTAGCCAATTGATAATCTCTAGAGCCATAGCTTGTTGTGACAATGAATGGACCAAGCCAGTTTGGTTCAAACTTACCTTTCCCATCTTGATTCAATTGTATCTGTTGATTCTCTTTTAGTACTAGGTCACCAACTTGAAATTTTTTGTTTTTGATTTTTTTATTATAGCTTCATTTGAACCAATTCTAATAAAATTGAAGATGGTTTAACATGCTCAAACGCCTTTCATCTAGGAGTTCCAACTCATTCAATCTTTACACTTGATATTCCTCATTGTTGACCATTCCTTTTAGAGATACTCATAGTGAGGGGATTTCAACTTCGATAGGTAAGAAAACTTCAGATCCGTAGACCAAGGAAAAAGGTGTGGCACCTGTAGGTGTAAGAATACTAGTTTAGAAAGCCCATAGGGTTGGATTTAGCTGTAAATTCCAATCACAACTGATGTCATTAAGAATCTTTTTCAGTATCTTTAGGATGGTTTTGTTGGACGCTTCAACCTGATTTTTTCCTTGGGGGTAGTTTGGCATGGAGAATATGTGTTGGATAGAAAACTTGGAACAAAACTCTTTTACATGTTGGTTTTTGAATGGGGTTTTGTTTTCTATTATGATGGTTTGGGGAATTCCATATTGACAGATCATATAATTCAAGATGAACTTGAATATTCATTTTCCTGTGATGTATGTTAATGGAATTGCTTCTATCCACTTTGTGAAATATTCAGTTGTAGTGATAATGAACTTACACCCATTGGATGAAGTGGGAGAGATCTTACCTACCAAGTCTAATCCCCACTATGAGAAAGACCATGGTGTTGTGATAGGTCTCAACTCTTGTGTTGGTGCGTGAACAAGGTCATTGTGTTGTTGACATTGACAACATTTTTTTAAGTGTTGAATGCATTCATGTTCCATGGCTATTCTTAGCAATTTTTGTACTAGGTTAGGTCTACTAGAGTGGGACCCACAAATTCCTTCATGTACCTCTTGTAGGGAATTTTGTGCTTCTTCTACGTTAAGACATTGGAGTAAAGTACTGTCTAAACTTTGGTGATATAAGGTGTCTCCTAGGATTGTGAATCGGGAAGTCCTACGGGGAAAGGTCTTATTTTGTCTTGTCATTAAATCAGGAGGTATGATACCATGTTGGATATATTCAAATGTGTCTTGGTACCATGGTGAGTTAGGACCAACAACATCAAAATCCAGTTTTGATTTTGGGATATCGAATGCTAGTATGAGCAGTTGTTCCACAAGGAATTCGTACTTAGGAATGCTATGTGGAATGTTGGGGAGTGAACCTACTGTCGCCATAGCATCTACTGCTCTATTGTTGATCCTAGGAACATGTTCAAAGGTGATGATGAGAAAATATTGTTTGAAACTATCCACCATTATTTTATATGGCATCATCTTGTCATCCTTTGTTTGATACTCATCATTTACTTGCCTGATTACTAGTTGAGAGTCTCCATAAACTTGCAGTTCTTTTATCCTTCATTCTATGGCCATTTTGAGTCTTGTGATTAGTGCTTCATATTTCAAGTGTTATTTGTACATGAGAAAGAAATTGTGTAAGCCTTAGGTATACTATCTCCTTGTGGTGTGAGAAATAGGATACCTACTCTTGAGCCATGTTGAGTATGGGACCCATCAAAGTACAAGGTCTAACGACTTGTCTCTTTTGTTAGTAGTATGCTTTCATCTAGGAATTCTGTTGTGAGAGGTTGGTAATCTTTCATCAATTCTTATGCTAGTTGATTTGCTATGATTTGTTTTTTGGTAGCTTTTTTCTCTATGTACTCTATTTCAAACTCACTCAGTATCATTACCCATTTAGCAATCCTACCTATTAGAGCTACTTTTTCCAATAGATACTTTAGTGGATCTACTTTTGAGATCAACTTTACTTGTCTATTCAAGATGTAGTGTCTCAACTTCTATTTCGTAAATAAAACAAAGAGAGATGCTCCTTCTATGGGAAAATAGTTTAATTCATATCCCACCAATGGTTGGTTGATGTAGTAGACCACTCTTTCCTTGTTATTTTCATCTAGTTGTGTTGAGAGAGCTCCTAATGTTGCTTGTGTTGTAGAGACATATAAGATCATTGCTTTATGTGGAATAGGTGACATTAATACTGGATGAGTGAGTAGATACTCCTTGACTTGTTGGAATGCCTGATCACATCTACCATTCCACTTGAATGTGATGTCTTTGTGCAGTAGATGGGTGAACATATGTCACTTGTCTACCAATTGTGCAATGAATTGCTTGATGGACTGTAGTTTCCCTTGTAAACTTATCAGTTGCTTCAATGTCTTTAGAGGAGGAATTTCTAATATGGATTTTACCTTTTCAGGATCTACTTTGATGCCTCTTCTTGATATTATGTACCCTAGCGATTTTCCAAATGATACTTTGAATACACATTTTTTTGAATTGAGCCTCAGGTTGTACTGTTCGAGCTTTCCAAATACTTTTGCTAGGTTGGTCAAATGGTCTTCTCTTTTGATGGACTTTGCTAGTATTTCATCCACATAATCCTCCATAGTTATATGCAACATATCATGAAATATTGTAGTCATTGCTCGTTGATAGGTTGCCCTTGCATTCTTTAGACCGAATGGAATGACGTTCCAATAGGAGGTCCACCATGCACAAGTGAATGTTGTTTTATGTTGATCATCAGGGGATATCTTTATTTTCTTATATCCAAAGAAACCGTCCATTAGTAACAGCATTTCATGACTTGCAGTTAGGTCTACGATCATATCAATGTTGGGAAGAGGGAAGTCATCCTTTGGGAAAGTCTTGTTTAGATCTCAAAAATTTGTGTAGATTCTTATTCCCCCAGTGGGCTTTGATACTGGTACTAGATTCGACACCCATTCAGGATAATCAATTGGTCTAATAAAGCCCACATTTAGTAGCTTTTGTAGTTCTACTTTTACCAAGAGTGCTATCTGTGAATGCATCTTTTGTAGCTTCTGCTTGATGGGTTTAGCTCCAGAAAATACGACTAGGTGGTGTACAACCAATGTTGAATCTATCCCTGAAATGTCTGCATATGTCCATGCAAAGTTTATTTTCCTTTCATTGATAGATGCTAAGAAGTTCACCTTTTCTTTAGGATCAAGTGATGTTGCATGATATGTGATTTTGGGTGTTTTTGTTGTGCCAACATTGATGGGTTCAACTTCTTCAACTAGGATTGTCAACTTCTCTTGATATTCAGAAATGGGGAGATTGAATCCTCCATCTTCAAGCACCTCAAAGAGGTTTTCACCCTTAGATTCGTCCTTTATTTTTCTCTTTTCAAGATCTGATAGAGCCACATCATGGTTTTCCCTATGGGATCTCATTTTGATTTTTACATTGTATTTTTCAATTTTGTGACTAGAGGACACAATATCCCCTCCAAAATATGCTTCATGCTCAAGTTCCATGACAAAACCTGCTTTATGATCTCCTGATGGTATATTAGTTAGAAATCCCATAAACTCTACAATAGCTTCATCGTTATGGAATTGATTTAAAACGGGTGTAATGATGTTGTTGGTCCCAATTTATTAACTGTGGGTAGCAGAGGGATAAGTCATCATCGTTATTTGTAAAGCTTATGGAAGTTGTCAAAATGTTCAATATAGCTCTGGTATCATTATCCCATTGGGTATCTAGTTCATCGTTGCTAGAAGCAATGGAATCCCATTCATACTCATTAAAGTCTATTTCATAAGTACAGTCTTTAAGTATAGGTTTGATAGGTTGGGTAGAGACTATACTTATGTTAAAGCTTTCAAATAGGTCCTCGATTGGTAAATCATTGTTTATAAGATGGTAGGTATCCAATTTCTTAATGTCAGTAGAAGGAGATCCTTTCTCAAAAGAGATATATCTAGTGTTTGGAGTAACCACATCTATCAAACCATAGCCTAGTCCCATGTTCTTCTTTCTTTGTTCCACTATAATAGGTTCCCATATACCTTGTTTGTGTCACCCAAGGCCACCTTTTCTAGTGTATCCCATTTTGTTTAGCCACCTGATACCCTTTACTACTAGGATCAATGCTAAAGGGTTGTAGTAGTTCTTGTTCTTCTTTGTAGAACATTGATGAGAGTTCTTCTTTGAATATTTCCTCATCTTTCATATCTCCCCACTTTGAAAAGATCATTGGTTTGACTACCATTGTTACTATTTGAACATGTTTGATCTCCTTTGGCCCTCCATAAACCTTGGGTGTTGGGGGAAGTATTCCAATACAAAAGGCTTGATTGAAATGATAGTTTATGTTACCATTTTCAAGTACTTAGATCTTGGTATCAAACTTAGGTACCTCATTTGGTGATGGTGTAGTGGAGAACGAAGCTAGTGATGTTGGGTTAATGTATGAGGAGTGAAAAGCTATATCATTGTTGGGTATTTTTTGGATTTTTCTATAATTTTCCTCTAATTTAGCACAGTAATGGAAGGGTTTGGGGTTGGCATATATGGTAATTTCCTTATTGTCATAAGGAAACTTTAGGAATTGATGGAATGTAGAGGGTATTGCTTTCAAAGTGTGTATCCATGGTCAAGCTAAAAGAAGGTTGTATGGGAGCACGAGATCCAACACTTGAAAATTAGTTTCTATGATTGCTAGTCCTATCTGAACAAGTAGCCTGATTGTGCCTTCTGAATTGTGCTCCATGTCATCATAGGTTTTGATGGTAATGCTCTTACTTTTCTCTATTACATCATCAAAGTATCCTAGTTGCTTCACAAATTTTAAGGTAAAAATGTTCAGACCTGCACCGTTATCTATGAGTACCCTCTTGACTTTATGTTTGTGGACACCCAACTCTAAATAGAGAGCTTGATTGTGGAAGGAATTTTGAGGAAGGTCTTTCTCAAAAAGACTGAATGATGGGTGGGCGTGATGTTGCAAACCATAGCTTGAAACTAATTTTCATCAAGGTTGTTTGGGACTAATGTTTCAACTAGTGCTTTCTCCAATATCTCCTTATGTGCTAGCGACAGTTTGAGGAGGTCAAGTATGGAGATTAAGGCTAGAGTCTTCTTGAGTTGGTCCACAATGCTATAGTCATTTGATGGATTACTTGTGGATTTTAATGGGGGTGGTGCTCCTTGTATTGTTACTCTTCCCCTTTGGGTAGTTACGTTACATTCGGGATTGGTGCCTAGTATGGTTACAACACAAATGGTATGATCTCCACAAGATACATTTCCTAGAATAGTGTCCTCACCATAAGAGAAGGTGACTTTTTGATAATCTGGTTCTTTGCCTTTGTTGTTTCCCTTAGAATGGTTGAGGATTGGATTCGTGTAAATCTTTAGGTCTTTGTTTCCAAGCCGATGTTCTATGTTGACCTCTCCCTTTTTTATTAGATCTTGCACAATATCCTTAAGTCTCATGTAGTTGTTGGTGGTGTGCCCCTTGATTTTATGGAATTCACATTTATCATTCTCATTACACCAAGGGGGTTTGAAGTTAGGTTCTTCATATTTTGCTATGTCGTTGATTTTGATGAGGTTCTTGTTAACTAGTTTGTGCATGATCACTTCAAGGGACTCTCCCAATGGAACTTGAATTTCCTTCAAGGTTGGTCATATTTTCATGGTGGTCTCCTTTCGTTATCCTATCCTTGGTTTTTTTGGTGGTTATTCTGTGGATAATTGAGTTGATTGTTCTATTGGTAGTTTGGGTGGTTATTATGTTAATAACCTTGTTGTGTTGTTTGGACTTGATTTTGTGACATGTTGGGTGTTTGCACATTGTGTACAACTTTAGTGTCAAATACTCCATCATTGGTTATGTTCTTGATTTTCGTCCAAATCTTGGGTTTGTCATTTGAAGTAGAAGGTTAACCTTTTGGGTTGTAAAGTTTGAGTGTTCCTCTTGCAACAAGGGCTTTTTCGATACTGTATAGCCTTTTCAATGGTTTTCTCAAAATTGCTTGGACATAGTACTATGAGGTTGTAATTGATATCTAGCTGCACATTGGAAATGAAGACATCGACAAGTTGTTTTTCTGGAATGGGCCACTTGATTTTGCTCACTTTATGTCTCCATCGTTGTAGGTATGGGGCAAATGATTCACCTTGACTTTGTTTGATTTTATAAATTTTGGTGATCGTAATGTCTTATTTTCTATGTTATATGAGAAGTGGTTGACAAACTTATCTGATAATTCATCAAAAAATTTGATACTTAGAGGTAAATGCAAGAACTAGTCTATAGTGGGCCCACTAAGGCTCCATGGAAAAATTCTCATCAAGTAGGTGTTGTTTCATTGTAGTTCCATGCAAGATACTGAAAACTCACATACATGCTCAATTGGATCTCCTTCCCCCTATACTTGTCAAATTTTGGTATTTCGAAGCCTTTGGGGAAAGGTACCATGGATATGTTTTGATCAAACGGATATGGACAAATTTCTTGGAGAGCATAACTCTTCTTGGGTTTTCCAATTTGTATTTTTGATATCCTTTGATTTAGTATTTGAAGTTGCACATCTATGTCATTATTTGGTGTGCTTGTTTGAGGATTTAAGGTATTGTAGAGTTATTGTCCCATGACATTCGTTTGGTCATAAACTGGATATTATGTAATCATGGGATTCTAAGGGCCATTTTGCACATAAGGTATGTTAGGTCCTTGCTACATATAAGATAGTTTGGGTCCTTGTTGTGTACCCTAATATTGACCTTGAGGTGGTCCTTGGTACTGATTTTGTGGTCCTCCTTGTTGTTGTTGATGATGATTTCGATGTTGGGTTTGTTGAACAAAGTTTTGTTGAGTTTGGGGTGTACTTTGATAGTTCACTTGTGGTACACTATGTTGATGTGTTCTTTGTTGAAGGTTGCCTTGATGTTTCATCAATGGTATACCTTGTTGGTGTGGATTGGGTTGTTGAAGGTTGCCTCGGCAGTTCGTTTGTGGCATACCTTGTTGTTGCAGATTTTGTTGAAGGTTTCCTTGGTAGTTCATTCGGGGAAAACCTTGTTATTATGGTTGATTTGGTTGAAGGTTTCCTTGGTAGTTCATTTGTGGTACACCTTGTTGTTGTGGATGATTTGGTTGAAGGTTTCCTACATAGTTCGCTTGTGGCACACCTTGTTGTTGTGGCTAATTTGGTTGTGAAGGTTACCTTGATATTGCACTAAGGGTAAACCTTTTTGTGGTTGATGTGGTTGAAGGTTACCTTGATACTACATTGAGGGTGAACCTTGTTGTTGTGGTTGATTTGGTTGAAGGTTACCTTGATACTGCGTTGAGGGTAAGCCTTGTTGTGGTTGATGTTGTGGAAATTGCCCTTGTTGATTTTGTACGTTGTTAGAAGGGTCAATGTAGGAAGTGTGTTGGGGCATGTACTGCCCTTGTAATGAGTTACCACCTTGTTGGTCCATTCGAATGTTCCCCATGTTTTGTATACTATTATTTTGTGGCATATTTTGGGATGTGTTTCCTAGTTATTTTTGTGCCACATATGCTTGTTCAATTTGGGATGGTGGTCTAAACAACGGGTTATCCTTTGGTTGCATTTGATCACTATTTTGTGAAAACAATGGTGGTATGTTGGTATTCACAGTTGGTTTTGGAAGTTGTCTAACTACCATTTGATCTCCAAGTGGAATAAGGTTTGGATCTTTTAGTATGTCCACATTGAAGTCAATGGGTAATTTTGCACCACTTTGTGCTAGTGTGAGAAAATAGGAGCTAGCATTTCTTTCAAGCATATTATCCATGAGTTTTTGCATCTTAGGTTCTTGAGAGTATTCTAATAGCTTCTCCTTAGTCAATTCCTCATCACTATCATATTCCTCTATGACCATATCATTGGGATCTAGATTTTTTATTTTGTCTGTTGATCATGTTTTGGTGCCTAAGGCATACTTCCTCATCACTTGATGGTTGGTTTGGTGTTGCCTTGAAGGAAGATTCCTTTTGAGGAGTTGTAAGGTCACTTGGTTTGTATCCCCATCAGTTGGTTTCCTCATTAGTGATGTTGGTTTTTGGTGTGCTTGAGCTATTCTTATTTGCTTCCATCTTTTTCTATGTTGGGATCAAGTGGTTGTCATAAACAAGTGCCAAGATTTTATGAAAGTTGACGATTTCTAACTATGGAATGAAATAATGCTTTGTTTTTGGGATTTTTTGTTTTTTGAGTATTTTGGGATTTTTTTGTTTTAAAAGGATGGTGTGGTGAGCTAAGATTTTCTATTGCCAGGACAGAAGTGGTAATATGGCCCTTCGGACCACAATGTCATCTCTCTGTTCTTCTTTGTCTATGATATTAGCTATGTTTCTCCACTGATTTGGCATTTCCTTTTTCTCAAATATGAAGCTCCTCAAACTACTGATAAGGTTTGATTGTTCACCTTCAATTCACGTGAAGTTTGGTTGTATAATGGATGTCGTAAGATCTAGTTGTTGAACTGGAGTAGTAGGATGCCAAATGGTCATAAAGTGAGTGATGTTGGTAAATGCTTTGGAAATGATGCTAATCTTTGGGACTCAAAATGTTTTAGAAAACTTGGACTGATATTCCACTTCATTTTTTCTAGAGGATATGTTTTGGAGATCTACTTGAACTAGCCTTGAGGTGGAAGTAAATGTTGATATTTTAGAAATCATGAGTGAATGAATAATCCAAGTTGTTTTGCTTTTGAATCCTAAAACTAGGTTGGAGTGTTTATTTTTTTGCAAATGGATGATGGAGTGATGTATATTATGATGTGTTTTGGAGGTCTAATAGTTTCATTCTCACAAGGTGAAAGATGTAACCAGTTTCGGATCAGTCTCTAATTTGCACCCGAAAATAATGCAAAAGTGACAATCTTAGAACAATAGTGGTAATTTATGTCACAAGTAGCCAGATTTATGTCAATAGCAGCCAAGTATGAAGGACAATTGTAGTAAGCTTTATCAAAAGTGGCCTTTGTTTGTAATTTTTTCTAACTAGTGAATTGTGGAGGCAAAAGTGGTCATCTTGGTCAAAAGCAGCCATATTTAAGTCAACTGCAACTAGAAAAATAGGTCAAGTGCAGCAATGTTAGGATCAACTACGAAATTTTAGGTCAACTGCATTTTGTTTTTCAAAAGCAACAAGTTTTTCATAGTGACTGTCATAATTCAGAGAGAAATAGTGGTAGGTTTTTTGTCAACTGCCACTAGTTTTAGGTCAAAAACGACAGAAATAGTAGCAATAGGGGATTATGTTCAAGTTTGTTTTCCAATTTTCGTTTTGACGGCAGTTTTGGACAAGTTTGCAATATTTTGAAGTTTTGTTCGTTCTGATTTGTTTTTGAGAATTCTCGCAAGTGATACAACACATCACAACAATCAAAACTATTTGGCTCTAAATTTCTATAGTTTAAGCAAATTTCTCTCCAAAAAATCTCAAAGTTTGTGAAAATCAAGATACTAAAACCATAGTTTCCAATGTTGACTTTGGTCTAAAATGTGACTTGAAATGTAAGCCTAAATATTTGGAAACCCTTAGAGATATTTGTTCAGGATATATTTTAAGGAGTGCAAATATAGGGCTTTTTTCAAAGGTATTCACACTAAGTCCAAAGGGTTTGAAATTTGATAACCAAGTTCAATGTTTTTTTTGATGTGTTCATTTTAAATCAAGCAAAGTGTTTGATGTCCAAAGTAACCAAGAATTTTGGAAAGTTCATGAAGATAACTTACAACCTAGAGATAGGCATGTTCTTTTAGGTGGGCTTACCTCATGCCTTGAAGGGATAGTTTTACATGCAACTTATGGAGAGTGTTTTAAACTCAACCATAAATCAGACTTGGTAAGTAACTTCTCGAAAGTAAATTTTGATTCACTACTTTCAAAGAATGCTTTGGCTAAAAAAAGTGGCCTCTACTACAATGGTTCTTAGTCATGCTCAGGGGATCCAACGCTTTGCTAGCACCTAGCAAGCCACTTAAGGCTTTAACCAGCTCACTTGGGGCCCTATATACACAATGGTACCTCCCCTTTTGTGAATGGCACTAACAGTAAAGGAATCATTGATTAAGTCATTTGGCATTTAGCCTTGACCATTTATATAGTGGCTTGAGGGAAAAACCGCTTTGAGTCACCTTTGAGTTCTCCAACGCAAGATGTGTCTCAAAGGTAGGCCCTCTAAAGGTGATGCTTGAAATGAAACAAGTGTGAAACTCAAAGTGATTTTCATCACCCAAGATCACCAAAAGACGCGAGGGGAGAGGATAGACACTTAGTTTTCCAAACATGAAAAGTACAACATACAATTCATCATAATATTCTTTTTAAGCCCCTTGAGCAGTGTTATCGAAAAAAGGAAAAATGAATGAAGTGTAAACAAGATAGCAATTTGTTTTTTTTTATGTGCACCAATTTTGAAGTGTTCTGGATTTCAAGCAAATAGATAGCAGTGTGCAAATCAGAATGCATTTGCTTAGTTTTAAGCACCAACTTGAGTGTTTCTAATAACCTTGTCTTAATGTGGTCAACAAAATAAAATCATTTGTTTTATCAACATAATGAAAGCATTGGTCAAAAGAAAGCATTCCATTTTATGAGCACCAAAAATGAAGTGTTGTTCTAATTTATGAAAGCTTTTGATAGTTCATTTTAGGACACTAAATCAAAATGTGCAAGTTGTGGGGTTCAATTGTTAAGCACCAATTCGAAAGATTTTCCTAAACTAGAAAGCTTTTGAAAAGTTCATTTTAGGACACCAAATCGAAAGTGTGCAAGTTGTGGGATTCAATTGTTAAGCACCAATTTGAAGTGTTTTTGTAATGTAGAAATCTTTTTGAAAATTTCCTTTTAAGACACCAAATTGAAATGTGCAAGTTGTGGTGTTCAATTTTTTAAGCACCAATTTGAAGTGTTTTCCTAAACTAAGAAAGCTTTTGAAAAGTTGGACTTGGACCATTCACCTTCCATACAATAAAATTGTTAGTTTTTCTTGATGTAAATACCATATCCTTGCAACAGCTACACAAACAAATTCAGCAAACACAAAACATCCAAAACAAGCACCCGTTAGTGTTAGAAATCAACAAAAATACTTTGTAGATTTTGAATAAAAAATACACATAGTAGAAGCATAAAATTTAGTCAAAGGTGACCCTATTATTTTCAGCAATTGTGGTCCTCATTGTCAAAAGTGGCCCTATTATGTGCAAGAGTGGTCCAAATGTCAAAAACAGACCTATTTTTGAAGCAAAAGCGGTCATTTTTTTTAATGATGGTTGCAAAAAGTGCAACCATAGTTGAAACGAAGGAACGATCACTTAATATTCTTGTAGTGTTGGCGTAAAAAATTTCAAATACGTTTTTGGAACCGCGTTCCAGAACCTACAACTACTCAATTAAAACTCACAAAAAGGTTAGTGTCAAGGAATGAGGTCCCACCAGGCATGTCAAATGTCGTAAGGGGGAAACTGAGATGTAAGAAAGCAGCATAAATGAATTGAACTAATCTTAATTCAAAACAATATTATGAATTCCTAAGCCCATTACTCACAAAATGAACAATATAAAAGCAAATGAAGAACAAACAAATGAATCAAACAACCATTTTTTTTTTTGATACGCAAGGTTAAGATTTGTATTAAGTTTCATAAAATATACATTACGTCTGCATAGTAGGAAAAATCATTCTTCCATGAAAACTAAACCTACCTTCTAAACTTACTAGCCTGGGAGCATGCTACGACCGGCTCCAAAATTGCAGTCCCACTGCATAACTTCAAACCATCTCCTATTATACTTTTTAAACACAAAAAATTGAAACACAAAGGTCGAGCCTCATAGGAAGCCATTTACTTCTGCAAACAAGGTGAAATCTTCCTCCCATTCCATTCCCTCCTCCATCACCAACCCCAGCTTTCTTTTCAGGAATTCAACCGCCATGGCCGAGATCATTATGTGCCTCATAAGCTCTGGCCCCTTGAGGTATAGAATGAAGGGGTATACTTTAACTGCCTCATCTGTCTCCCATAGAAGTTCCAGGTCTGACGGGCGCAGGATTCCTTTGCCCATGAAGGCCGCTTTTAGTGTCTTCTCTAACCCTCCTAACAGGTCGCCTCGAAAAAGAAGCTCCATCAATTCCTTTGCCTCCACCTTCGGGACTTCCAAGTCCAGAATTACGGCTAAGAACCGGGAAGAGATGTGTGCGTTATCCCTCACAAATTCCTTTCTATCCAGGTGGCCCTTTCCTAATATCATTTTGACTGCTAACATTGTCAAGGGATCATCCTCAAGCAGGATTCTCTTCAGCCTTTGATCAGTAATATCCTTGAATGCTATTTGTCTCTCTGTTGCCACCAAGGAGACTGGAGTGTCAACACCGAGACTTTCCAACCCCTCCACTAAGATGGAGATGATGAATTTAAACCTACTCACCTTCGCCATTTGTAGCCCTTTGTTCGACAGT
This sequence comes from Sequoia sempervirens, assembly GCA_007258455.2. Classification (NCBI taxonomy): domain Eukaryota; kingdom Viridiplantae; phylum Streptophyta; class Pinopsida; order Cupressales; family Cupressaceae; genus Sequoia; species Sequoia sempervirens. Next base: position 304,127,745 of record VDFB02105785.1, read on the forward strand.
TCCCTGCACAAAGACAACAGACAAACCAAATTTTGAAAACCATGTTGTGAAAATGTCGTCATCCGTTCACCTTTAAAAGGCCCGTATGCAGCAAAGCCGAGCCCCCGCGGACGAGTCTAAAATGATGGCTAAGCAAGGCACTTCATCCTTGCAATAAAAAAAAATTCCTCCAGCCTTTGACCTTAATTCGGCTAGCTCCTCATGAGGATCAACTTCTGCCACTCGGCCCATTTGCTTAAACTTTCATGATGGTCGTACCCTACGTGTTGAGCTGATTATTCTTGGCTTCATGTGTCATTAACACCTTCTGACGTCACCGAGGTCTCCTCTAATTTAGCAGACTACTAAACTTTGGTGTCTTGCCTTCCTCATCCCCCCGACGTCTTGGGTAATGTTTGAAGTGATGTGGCCTTGCCACTGTGCTGCCACCTTTTGCTCCCCAACCGACACCCCATTTCCTCCCTTTTTGTTAACTAATAATTTTCCTTAGTTTTCCATCGATCTCATGGATGAATAAGAGAGGGAGCTTGATGAGGGGGGGTGGGGGCCCACCCTACCACCCACAAGAAAATTACTCTATGTTACATTCTTTAAAACCTGGTCCAATTACTCCCTTATTAGATAGGGAGTCAGCTTCCATGTTACCTTCTTTAATGTGTGATTGAACATCACTTGTTCAAAATTCCCTAGTTGTTCTAGTGCGGCTTCCAAATAAACCCCTAGTCTCCAATTGTGAATATGTCTTGTCCTTAGAGCATTTATGACCAGTGTTGAGTTTCCTTCGACTACCAGATTTTTAATTCCCAATTCCTTACCCAACCTCAATCCGAGCAAGAGAGCTTGGAATTCAGCTGCATTATTTGTTCCTTCTGCTAGGGGCTGGGCTAATCTCCCCATAATCAAGCCTGTAGAAGTTCTTACTATGCATCTTGCCCCAGACGGCCCCGAATTCCCTTTGGAGGCCCCGTCAAAGTTCAATTTGGCCCATCCCTGCTCAGGGGGAATCCATTGGATCTTATTGCGCTGTTCCGTAGAAGCCACATTTCCTGTTCCACCCAAGGGAGGGGTTTTGATTCCAAACCATTGTTTCATGATCCAAGCATCCCATTTAGTGAATTTTTTTTTTTTGCTTATCCATCAGCTGTGCATTGAAAATTTCTACAATGCTCGCCTCAATCTTGCACTGAAATCTTGGGATCGACATCTCTTTATCCTGAAAAAGACATCTATTTCTCTCCTTCCACACTTCCCAGATTAGAATTGAAGGACTCATCTTCCAAAGATCCCTGAAGATGGTTTTATGTTCATTACTTGGCCAAGAATTTAATCATTCTAATAAGGTGTTAGGGAAAACAGTTGACCAATGTAGCTTTGTGCACAACCAACACCACATCTGATAAGTAAACTTACAATTTATAAGTAGGTGATCCACTGTTTCCTCGGCCTCTTGACACAGTGGGCATCTAGACAGACCATGATAGCCCATTTTGATAAACTTGTCTCCTGTAAGAATTCTTCCCTGTGCTGCAGCCCATGTGAAAATCCCTACTTTTGGAAGACATACTTTATTCCAACAAAGACTTCGAGGGATCACTGGATTTTCTTTAGTTGGGGATGATAGGATATTGTATCCTATCTTGGCCGAGTATATCCCATTTGTTGTAGCATCCCAACGTAAGCGATCTCTCCCCTGTCTACCCCATATCCTTCATTTTGACAGTGCTTTCTCAAAGGCTTCAATTTCCTGGACTCCAAGGTCCAGACTTCTCACTGATTTCCACTTCATATACCCTTCATCTGGATCTTCCATTCGATCTATATAATCTCTAATTTTCGAACCCCAAATTTTTTTAGTCTTCTCTTTTACTCTTGAAAGCTTTGGGTTGCCATCTAGTGTTGGATGACCTTCCCAAGAGTCTTCCCAAAACATAGCCTCCTTTCCATCCTTCACTTCCCAAGTAAGATAGTCTGTGATAAGATCTTTGGAGTTTTTAATGAAATTCCAAATTCAGGACCCATTTGGCAAGGATTTTGCTACTAGGGAGCAATAAGGGTCTGCTTCCAGATATTTTGCTCTGACAATCTTCACCCATTTAAGATCGGGGCAAGAATGAATAGTCCAAGCTAATTTTTCCCCCAGTGCCTTATTTTGGCGGAGAACATTCCTCAGACCTGCCCCATCTTTCTCCCTCTTCTCACAAACCTTCTGCCATTTTATAAGAGGAATTTTCTTTTGTTCTGAATTGCCTTTCCAGAAGAAGTCCTTCATTACCTGATTTAGATCTTTGCTCGCCCCTATTGGAAGCTATAGACAGGACATCAAATAGATGGGAAGTGCTGAAAGAACCGATTTCAGCAAAGTTAACCTCCCTGCCCAGGACAGCCACCTGTTTTTCCATGAGGATATTCGATCCTTACACCAAGTCACTAGAGAGCTCCAGACACTGTTGCTTTTGATGCCCTTTTCCAATGGGAGTCCCAGGTATTTGCATGGTAGTTGTCCCCTCTTAAATCCTAAGATTCGCAAAATTTGAAGTTCACTGGGATAATTTGTATTAAAGAAGAAAATCTCATATTTTTCCTTACTTACTTCCTACCCAGAAGCCCTAAAGTAGTCTTCTAGCATTTTTTTATATCTTTGTGCCTCCTTTGCTTAAGCATCTCCAAACAACATTGTGTCATCCGAAAATTGCTAATGCGTGATATTAGGTAGACTGCTAGTTACTTGCAATCCTTCAATCCATCCTAACCTCCTTGCATTTTCAAGCGATCTCCCTAGGGCTTCAGCCAGTATGATGAACAGGAAAGGGGATAGAGGGTCCCCTTGTCTTAGACCTCTTGAGGCAGTAAAGTATCCCTCTAGAGAGCCATTAACCAACACTGAGAATCGCGAACTAGCCACCCACCTGAAGAGCCAGTCTAACCATTCCTTTTAAAAGCCAAAGGCTTCCATTACCTTGAAGAGGAATCTCCAATTCACTCTGTCATAAACTTTCCTGATGTCCAGTTTCAATAACATTGCCGGTTTCTTCAATTTTTGTATTGAGTGTATGACTTCTTGAGCAATGATCACCCCATCTAGTATTGATCTTCCTGGGACAAAACCTATTTGTTCCTCGAATATGATTGTGGGAAGAATCTTCTTCAGTCTGTTGGCTAATACTTTGGCCAATTTCTTATAAATCGTGTTACACAATGATATTGGACGAAAGTCTTCCCAAGAGTCTGGATGTTCTTTCTTCAGTATGAGGGAAATTAAAGTTTTATTTGCTTCCATTAAAACTCTTTTGTTAATCCTAGAGTCTTCTAAAGCTTCCCAAACATCCTTACCCAAAAAGTTCCAGCATTTCTGGAAGAATGATGTCGGAAATCCATCCGGTCCGAGGGCCTTTTCTGGTTGCATCCCAAAGACTGCTTCTTTCACTTCATCTTCAAATAATTTGGCATTTAAGGCTCTCATTTGAGCTTGAGAAATCAATTTTGGTATGGAGTACAAGGAGGCATTCTGAGCATCCAAATTTGAACCCTCCCAATCATTGAGAAAATTCTGGAAATATGTAACTGCTAAATCTTTGATTTCCTTCAAATCTTCCATCAATCGCCCATCCCCATCTTTCAAGCAGGATATTTCGTTAAATTCCCTCCTTGCTCTTGTGGAGTTGTGAAATAATTTCGAATTTCTATCTCCTATCTTCAACCATACCTCTCTGGATTTTTGTCTCCAAAAAACTTCCTCTTTGGCTAGGATATCATTGAGTTTGTTAGATAATGCATGTTCTTTCATATAGCAGGCTTCGTCCATCCCATTATTAATAATTTCTTCAGCTAGATTGTCCAGTTCTTGCTCCATTTGCACTTTCTCTTTGAAGATATTCTTGAAGCTCACTTTGTTCCATTGTTTGAGCTGTTGCTTCACGTATTTTAGCTTTGTGATCACTTTGAACAAACTTGATCCCTCTGGAGAGCATTCCTTCCACCATTGTTCTATTAAACCCATCACGTGAGGGTCCTTAAACCACATCATTTCAAATTTAAATGGGCATCGAACCGGCCCCCTCTCCCCAAATATTTGAATTTGAACTGGAAAATGGTCGGAACCAATCCCAGAGTTTATCTTGCTCTCAAGAGAAAAAGGAAAAAGACTCAGATTTCCTTTGAAGAAGAATCTGTCTAATTTGTCCGCTATACTTCCAAACCCTTTCCTGCGGTTTGTCCAAGTAAAGCATCCATTGCCTATGGGGATTTCCAATAGAGAGTTTCTGTCCAGAAAGCTGCAGAAATCCATTTGGGACTGCAAGACTTTCCCTGAGCCCCCTTTCTTTTCTTCCTGCCTAAGAATTGCATTAAAATCCCCTCCTATTATACTAAAACCCTGATTCATACCACTCAAGACCCCGTCTAGTTCTATCCAGACCATCCTTTTCTGAATGCTCATCAAAGGGCCATAAACATTTATGAGATTAAAATATAGATTCGAGATTAAACTTCTTACCTTACACACCATCCAGTGTCGGCTCAAATTCAAGGTCTCTATTAGGACTGATTGAGGTTTCCAAATGATTATTAGGCCTCCCGAAGTGCCCTCCGCTTCCACCGTTCTATGTGGCGCCTGATGAGTCTCCATTTGTTAGGGGCATGTAAGCCCCTAACATTCCAAGTTAATATTTTCATTGGTGTTCAGGAAGGGCTCCACCCTTCCCTACTTTAATCATTGAATCAATCTTCTGTTGGCCGCTAGCTTCCCCATCCAATTTTCTCTTTTCTTGGTTAGGGATTCTACCCCATTTTTTCTGTTCCCCACAGTCCAGCGTGAGTTTGAGTAGATCTCTTCTATGAATTCCTAATCTAGATTTAGCCGCCAGCAATTCTTCTGTCATTTTTCTCTTCTTACTTGATTGTGGGCTTAACAGCTCCATCATTTCTTGCCCTTTTGTCTCCCAAATTTCCTCTATACCTTCAAAGTTAAGCCCTGCCTTCGACATTCCTAACTTTTCTTTAGCCGCTACCGCTAATTCCAATAATTCCTTCCCCACTTCTATCAAAGAATCCAACTCCACATTTCGGCAACTGTCCCCCAGAAGTTCTAGAGTCTCAGAGATTTTCTCGTCTAAATCCGCAAGCTAATCCTCCTTCTCCTCATGTTCCTCCTGGGGCTCCTTCCTCCCCTCTGTTTTGTCCTCTATAAATGATCTTGGTGAGCCATTCTGGGAGGTTTCCATCAAAGGTTGCCCATTGTCCCTATCCTTTTTTGTAGAAACCCTACTCTTCTTAGACTGCAACTTTTGAACCCCTTTCTTAGGAGAGGAATGAAGATTTGTGGTTTCAGTGGTAATTCGGACTGACACTCTAGGAGTCTCCGCTGGGACATCCAAAAGGCTGGATTTCCCTGCCGCTTCGTTGGATGTTCTACATCCCAAAGAACGCACCAAATTTTTATGCATTAGATAATCATGCTCCAACTTTTGAACCCAGCTTCCATAGTTCGTTAAGAGTTCAATCTCACTCCATATCTTCCTTTCTGCTTTATTCTCCACACATATCCGCACATAAGTTTGATTTTTCTTTGCTAGTTTCCTTTCTTCTACGCAAACAAATGTGCCCAGTTGATTGCCTATTTCCTCCAGTATGTATGGAGCCCAATATTCCTGAGGAAGATTGGGTAAACTATACCAGTCTTGCAAAGTTTCCATCACATGATTCATCAGGTCGAAACCCATTGTACATTGCCTTAAGTAAAAGCCACACCCGTCTAGAACCCAAACACCTTTCACTATTTGGTCTCTTATTTTCCTGGATGGACTTACTATTAGGAAGAAGTCATTTTGGAGCATTTTGAACTGCAGCTCAGAACCCCAACGTTCTTTCCACCATTTCACCAGATAATCCCAGTTGAGATCCATTCCATACCATTTCCCAAGCAAACCTAACTGTTCTAACCTCAAGAATTCCGCTTGTAATTTTGAAGAGCTGATTACTATTTTGGTTCTTCCGCCTTTTGATTCTTTGAGCGAGAGTGAGCCATGGTGTCCCCTTTCTCCTTTTGATATTTCTTCCCGTTCTTCCTCCCATTCCTTGTCGGCTAACTTTTTTTTCCAAACCATTCCTCTATTCCCATTTCTGCGGTTAGGGTTTCTTCTGAAGCCTGGTCTGCCCAACCATGGAATATCATTATGCCCTCTTTTACCTTCATTCTGTTGCCGAGGTCTGCAAAAAGCTTCATTTCTGTACTATCCATTCTTGCTCCATCCTTGAGAAGAGCCTACACCTCTATTTGTGCGAAGATTCCCATGGACCTAGTCCTCGTGAAAGCGACCATTATGAGCATTATTCTGGGGGCGGGCCCATCTCTCTTTCTTCCATACATGCTCAAGGTTCCCACTCCTGTTCCCTCTGAGTCCCTCGTGACCTCTACCACCACACCTGAGTTCATCTGACCGTTGTTTTCCTCCATGACCGTTGCAGAGCTCCATTTTGAAAGCTCTCATCAAACAACCATATTTTTACCTATCTCGTGTTGAAGTGTATTCACAATGATGTTGGATCATTGTATCAATGTGAAGCCTCCATTATGCATTGCAAAAGCTCCAATGTGGTGTGATGGTGATCGAAGATGTGTGTAAAAATTCTCAAGAAATCGAATGGCAATTTAGAATTACTTTGTTGCACAAAAGATGTCAATTCTCTGATCGTTTTTAAGGATGAAGAGGATTGTTATATAGATTTTACATTTTGAAATGAATGTGCAAGATCATAAAAATGTTGAATCAAGATCAATGGTTGAAAGTTGTTGAGAAGAATTAGATTTCTCAGTTAGCTTTTGTGATTGAATCAATTAAGGATGTTAATTGATCAATCAGAGGAAATAGATTGCCTAATCTATGGAATTGAGGAAATCGGGTTGAGCCTTCAGTGGGATTGAAGAATAGATGGATTAGTTAGGAAATAGATGAATCAGTCAACCAATCGAAGTGAGCAATCGATGGATCATAATTTTCTCAATCATAAAAGCAGGTGAGGGTAATTAATTAATTAATTAAGCCTTTTTGAGTTTGAATGTGCAAGATCATGTTTGACTTTTACAATAAAGTTGTATTTGTTTGTGTTGACCTTTTTGGATGATGTTTTGAATAATTAATTTAATTATTCAATTTTAGTGGAAAGTGATTTAATTAAACTATTAAGTGGTAATAATTTAATGGATTTAGGGGGATAGGGTAAATTAGCGACATAATTAAATAATTGATGTTATTTAATTAATCAGTAGGAATAAAGTTAGATTAGGACTTTATTAAATAAATGAGATTTATTTAATTAGTCAAAATGGTGAAAAAGTGAATTAATTAAATAATTTAAAGATTGTTTAATTAATAGGGGAAATTAAGGTTTTTGATGTAAATGATGTGAATGCAGTGATATTAGATGATAATGATGTCGATGATGAGAAAATGTCATTCAGGTTATGCGATATGCATTAGGTCATTTTTACATGTCTACATAAGTAATCCAATTATAATTTTTTCATAGTCTATCCCCCCATCCATCTTAGAAGAGAAAAAAATGTCCTAGGAAATTAAGGGGTATTTTTTCTTGTAAAAATTTCCTTGATGTATAAATGATCTCATGATCTTATCAAGGTCTTTATCCATTTCACTAGGTAATTTTAAATAAGGCATCATATGAATTGAGATTGTTGTAATTATAGATTTCAATATTACCAAATGCCAACCCTTTTTGTTTTCACACTTATATCCAAATTTTGCATGACAATATTGAATTGTTCCATATATTACCATACCTAAAGCTAATGAATAAGGGCAACTTAAATAATTTCTTAGAATTTTACCAAGTTTGTATCTCATATGCCTAACAATCATCCATTAAGTGATTTGATTTAGATTAATTTTTTTTAAGCGTTTAGTATCAATTGATTGTTTAGAGCTCTTGTGTACTTATCTATAACACTCTTCATCTTTTGTACTTCACCAATATTTGTATCTCCAAAAATAATGGTATCATCTATAAAAAAAATTGTGGGTGATGGAACTTCATTTTTTATATATTTTTAGTTTCCACCTACATTAGCCATCTTGATTGTTAATCATAGATCGTCAATAATAAATAGGAAGGAATCAATAGAATTGCCATATTTTAGGCCTTTATCTGTCTTTAAAATATCAAGGTATCCATTTATTAAAATAGATAATATTGAGCTTGAGATACATGTGAAAAGCCAATCCAACAAATCCCTTGAAAACCCAATTATTTATTTATTTATTAAGAACCTCTATCCAACCCTATCATATACCTTACTAGTATATAGCTCCACAACCATTAATTTTACTTTATTTGTATGCGATAAATATAGAACCTTGTGGATGATAATGATTTAATTAGAGATTTCCATTTTTAGAACAAAACCACTTTTCTCGTCTAATATAATTTCTTATAGCACTAATTTCAATCTATTGGCCATGATATTAGAAATGATGTTATTATCATACTCCAAAGGAATATTGACCTATAATTTGTAGAGGATATTTTCTCTTTTTTAAAAACAATATAATTAAAGTTTTGTTAAGATATTTTAGCATATTTTTTATGTTTTTTTGGATTTCTTAGTTGCCTTAATTATTTATGGAAAATTCTTTAATATTTATGAATGAAGCACATTTAAATATATCCAAGCTTAGGGCTTTGTTTGACTAAAGTTGTGAAACAAAAAATTTGGTCTCTTGTTCTATGAAAGGGGTAGTTAGAATTATGTTATTGTCTTTGGTAATGAGTTGTGAGATGTTGGAATCAAATCAAATTGATGGATGATATCTAATACTTCTTGGTTTCTCAAAATATTTAAAAAAATGGATAGCTTCCTTCTTTATTGACATCAATTCCTTCAAAAAAGGACATCCTTTGCCATGATGAAGTAGACCCCATTGATGATTATTATTTCCTTAATATATTTGTGAAAAAACTATGTTTTTATCTCCTTCCTACAACCAATTCTACCTCAATTTTTACTTCTAGAGTGTTTCCTCTTAGGCTAATGATTTTGCATGTTTACCCATAAATAAGTTCTCCTTGTGATAATAACTAATGGTAGAGGTTCTAGGACTACTCGTAATTGGTGAGCCATGGCTAGAGAGACCCAATGTAGATGTAGCAAGAGATTAATTCGTGCAACGATATAAACATGTTAAACATTCTTCCCAAGGAACCAAAAAATTGCCATTAATTTTGTAGGTTGAAGTGACAACCTACATTTTCAAGTATATCACCTGAGTATGCAAAAATATCTACTTTATATTAGAGATTGAAAGGTTTTGAGCTATATACAACATAATAAATTGCTAAATATTTTTAAATTGTTTTTTAAAAAAAAAAAAAGAATGGCCACATAGTGTCAAAAGGGTAAAACCAATAATCTATATCATCATTATTTAATTCAATTACTTGTAAAGAATATTTTGCATGACTAATTTCTAAAGGTACCATGGGATAATTTATTTTGCTAAATAATATCAAGGACTATCCAAATGTGGGCCTTCATAGTAGGTTGTTGGGAGTAAAACAACCCCAAACTCTACAACAAGAAGATTCTAGGATAAGGCAAAGATTGATACTATAGGTAGACTTGGACAAAGAAGAATAAAATATGGAAGAGATACCTATAGCCACACTCTCTACACATTAAACATCCTCTTCTAGACATGTAGCCATAGGATTGATTAATGCAACATCATATAATGTGTATGCAATCTTTCCAGAGGTGCATTCAACATATTCTCTTGAACATGCATCCCAAACACCTGTCGCTATAGACACCCCTTCCTCCTCCAAACAACCCAAAAAGAACAAGGTTTAACCTCAAAGAATAAACAAAATCAACATAGGTGTTACCACCAATTTAGGGAGAAGGGCTCTACATTGGGTATTTCTATACTAGCCCCAAAATTTATTTTTATTGAGACATAAATGAACTCTAAAAGGGATGCACTATTTAATCATAGAGACAACAATAATTGTGATGATTCTAGTAGTTTGTGTTTCAATTCAAAGGATTCCATACCATATTATAAAAATGTATCTTTATAATTTGAAGACATATTCCTTGCATCAAAAAGAGAGAATTAAAAGTTATATGTTTCTCTCAAACGAAGAGAGAAATTGGAAGCATATTGTGAGATGGGGTTAGAAATCAAATAGCATAGACAAAGTGACAGCCAACACTTCTAAACTATTAACCTCATCCAAACAAGAGAAAACAATGAAAGCATAAGGAAAATAAAACATCAAATCAAAATACTCCCCATGCTTGAACTTGAATCACTTCTCTTGCTCTCCTATTTCTCCTTTTGCAAATATGCCCTCAAATTTGTAGTCTAACTTGTGCAAATACCTGCAAATTGTAAGTAGAAAGTTGGAGAATAATAGTTGTTAAGCTGAAAATGGAGAAGGAAGGTTGCTTTTATAGACAACCCTTCAAATGGATGGCTGAGATTAATCCTCTAGAAGGATTCCAAGATCAATGGATGGGAATGCATGAGAGGGAGGTTACGAAATGGATGGTTGAGATTAAGTCTCAGAAAAGATGCCAAGATCAACGGTCCAGAATTGATGCACCAAAAATATGCCATGCATGGAAAAGCTATGAGCTAATGGCTGACACCACTGCTAGAGCATGCGAGATATGACAAAATATGTATGAGGATTACCATCTTTTCTTTGACGTGTGGAGTGCATATTTATTTTAAATTATTTATTCAAAATGGAGAAAATGACAAGTGGCAAATAAATAATTTATCCAAATTATTTATTTAGATAAAATGACAAAGGAGCATTTAATTAAATTAATCAATTTAATTAAATGGGGAAATTAGACATGGATAATTAATTTAAATTATTTATCCAAAAGAGAGAATGAAACACAATTAAATAATTTCAACAATTATTTAATTATAGAAGAATAAAAGGTCAAATAATGATTATTATTATTCCCACTATAGATGAAAGATAAATAATTAAATAAAAATGATTTATTTAATTATTGAAGAAAGGGATATATTAGCGCAATTAAATAATTTTAATTGATCAAGATAGAATAAAGATGAGAAGGTGAATTAATTAAATAATTAAAAATTATTTAATTAATAGAGGAATGCAGTCAAACTTAATTGAATAATTAAAATTATTCAATTATCGAAGGACAACGACCAAGAAAAATGATGCTCGCGGACTTAGGACATTTTTCAATGTCTACATTTTTCCCCTCTTTGACATAATGCAATTCATCGCATTGTGCCAAAGAAATTTAATTCTGAAATATGCCCCAGTGAAAGAAGAATGATGAGGAGGGTTGTGTATGCCCCCTCGAGAGGACAGGTGAGTTCAAAGAACATGAATGTGCTCTCGAAATAGATGATAAGACTAGAGGGTGAAGGATAGAAGAAATGTTAACTTGGAAGGGGATGGATATTAGTGTGGAAGAGAAAGGAGGATGAAGATGGAAAGGTAGACGAGAAATGATAAGGGAACCAACTTTCATGCTTACATTTTTATATTTATCATCATTGGACAGATTATTATAATGGCCAACAAACACCATGATATGAGATAGACCAAGGTGTGCAAGGTTGTACCATCACGTAAGACAAGCAGTTGCATACAAGGATGATCATGACTCATACTAAGAGAGTGATTGCCCCAGTCTTTTTGTCATAATCAACCACAAACAGTAAAGACAGGAAAGACAAATCATGAAACGTCATTGCTCCTCTAAATCCTGTTGTCAGGACCTCCTCGAGGAACTAGCATCATGATTGCCAAAAGACAAAACAAGCATCATAAAATTAAATGCCAAGTGCTTGCCAAGTGTCTAAATGTCAAAATGTCAAGTTTGTCAAGTGTGGTGGAATGTCGGATGTCTTGGTGTCAAAATGCCAGGGTTGACGATATGAAGATGCCAGATTGGTGTCAAGTTTAGGATGGACACATCCTAAATGATGTCGAGATGTCAGATTCAGAAAGGACACATTTTGAATGACGTTGATGCCAGAGTGATACCAAATTTGGGAAGGACACATCCCGAACGAGGTCAATGTCAAGATGTCGAATTGATGTCAAGTTTAGGAAGGAAACATCCTGAACAATGTCGATGTCGAGATGCCAAATTGATGTCAAGTTTGGGAAGGACACATCCCAAACAATGTCGATGTCAAGATTGTTGAATTCAGGAAGGACACATCCTGAATGATGTCGATATCAAGAGGAATGTATCTCAAATGTCGTGACAATCCTCAACATGCCAGATGACTGTGATGATGCCTAAGAAGGACACATCGTAGGGCATGATTAAATGATGGGCTACCCTTCAAAAGGACACATCTGTAGAGTAAGCAAGATTTGACTAGTTTGACTGAGTTTGACTAAGTTTGATCGATTTTGATATGCCAAGATGATTGTCGCGCTTGATTGAAAGATTGTAGAAGTTTGCTTGGGTAGATTGTTCATTTGAATTTTGACAAAGACCATGATAAATTTAAATACTATTTCATGTGTGTGAGAAAATTGTGCAATGGACCCTAATGGACTGACCTAGTGTGGCCTCGGGGGCTCATCGACAGATGACCTTGCCTACGTCATACATTCAAAGACCTCGTAGTTCAACACGACCAATGACTTTGTCTTGTTGACCAAAGATTGAGTCATGATTTATTTTGACAAACTTAATAGGACTGACCTAATGTCTTGGGGACTCAAACATGAGTCTTGCCTACGTAGCAAATGCGTAGAGACAACGTAGTTTGGACAATGATGAAGACTAATCAAGACTTGAATTGACGTGACCGTTTTGACTAACATGACTCTATTTTTTGGAATTTTTGTGTTTTCTTTAGGACGTTTTTCAATTTTTAGGTCTTTTTTAGGACATTTTCTAATTTTTAGGTTTTTTTAAGGACATTTTCTAATTTTTAGATCTTTTTTCAGGACATTTTCTGATTTTTAGGTCCTTTTTCAAGACATTTTTTTATTTTTAGGTCTTTTTTCAGGACATTTTCTGATTTTTAGGTCCTTTTTCAGGACATTTTCTAATTTTTAGGTCTTTTTTAGGACATTTTCTAATTTTTAGGATCACGTGCGGTACCCACTGCAGTCTCATGATAAAAATTTTCCCCTGGTCAAGTTGAGAATGAGCCAGGAAAAATGGAAATGGAAAGAAAAGGCATGACTAGCATGGATAGTGGACAGTACACAAGACTTGATTTCAACCATTGTCAGCCATGGACAGAAATGTCATGATGTCGGGGTGAAGTGTTATGACGAATGTCAAAAAAAAGTATGTTCCCTAGGGACACAGGTAGATAGAGTGACAGTAGATGGCACAGCAATGACTGACTACACATGGTGCATGTTTGCCAGGTTTTCACCATGGTACCTATCCAAAGCGCCTGTTTACCAGGTTTTCACTATTGGACAAATTATTTCTCTTTATTTTTGTCATTTTAAAAAAAAAAAATTGGTGTCACCAGGACACCTATTTGCCAGGTTTTCATCAAGGTGATGTTTTTTTGTATTTTTTATTTTTCTTTGTATTTTTTCAAGACTTTTTCCCTAGCTCTCTGAAGCTAGGTATAAAATTGATAAATGTCAGATCCATGGACTACCTTGATGATGCCCCGATCTTGTGTGGATGATTGTGCTGGATGAAAGGACCTGATCAGGATGAGGAGTACGAGTGGTTGATATGAAGGATGATAGATGTGACGAATGAAAGAGGCTATGGTAGGATCTCTAATGTGCACACTATGTGGGCCATCAAGCCTCAGCCAAAAAGGAGCTTGGGCAACCAACGAGCTAAAGTACAAGAAGGAGTTGTCGTCAAAGATACATTGAAAGACATCGCCAATGGAGGGATATGATGGATATGTGAACATGGATGGATGGAACAGAGTATATGGTATGAGTGAGAGTGACATGGATATAGACCTTGGATCAACATGCGCTTTGTTTGACTTTTTGCCTTGATAGATGCCCCCAGTGATTTTTGATGGAGAGGCATACTTTGAGATCGACTTTTTCTCAATTTCACTTTTGAATTTTATTTTTGTTTTGTCTGATAGCTTTTCATTTTGGCTATGGGACTTGTCTTTATCTTCTTTTCTTTCTTTTGATTTTTGATCTCCTTTTAAAGATATCTCTTTCATTGGAGCTTTTCTTTTATTCCTTTCTTGAGCTATGATTTGTTGATCCATGTCTATGATGCAAGTGGACGTGTGTGAAATTGGGGAATTAGGTGAAGTGAAAGGAATGTTTAGTGGATGAATGGGAGTGGCGATGCCATTAATGGAATCTTTTGGACTATCCTTTCCTGTACTATTAACATCAAAGGAGGCTTGCACATCCTTAATGACTTGGAAAGATGACTTAGTAGAGATGAAAATAGGAGATTCATATCCTAGCCCAGGGTAGGTGGGATGGAAGGATGATGATTGGATATCCTCAACGGGATCATGCTCAAAGAGTGGGTTATCATAAATTTCTTGGTCAAACAAGGGGTATAATAGTTATGAAAAGCTTGAGAGGAAGTAGATATGGCAAAGGCCGATGTGTCATCAAGGTCCCAAAAGGTTTCAATCCAAGCACGGCCATCCTTTTGTGTTCCTTCTATAACCATCTTGACATCAACATTGGAATTTTGATCTCTATCAGCGACATTAGCATTGTCGTTTGCTGGTAAATTATCCATACGATATTCTCCACATCCCATGTCATGAATTTGGACCTTGGGGTTTGATGGCGGGGTAAATGGAGTGTATGACTTGGTCAATGAAGATGGATCAATGTAGTGAGATGATGTGGTGATGGATGTGGATGTGGAAGGATTCACGAGTGTTGAGGGGTCAATGAATTTAGAAGACAAGGACGTCGGAGCTTCCCTATTGATAGGGACTTGACAATCTGATACACCACATAAGTTGGTACAATATTGGAATGGATCATTGTCTCCATATATAGTAATCTCAGTGCCCTCAAATGGAAACTTCAGACATTGGTGATACGTGGAGGGGACGGATTTCATTGCATGAATCTAAGGTTGACTGAGTAAAATGTTGTATGGGAGGTCCAAATCCAAAACTTGACAAGTGGTGTGGACAATGACTGGCCCAATCTGAATTGGGAGTGTAATTACGCCCCGAGAGGAACGTTCTTCATCATCATATGCCTTGATAACAATGCTTCTTGTGGCGTCTACACAAGCATTAGAAAAGCCAAGTGCCTTGACCAATTTTAAAGAACATATATTCAGTCCTGCTCCGCCATCTACTAAGACTCGTCTGACCTTATGTTTATGAACAAGGACTTCGATATGAAGGGCATCATTATGGTTGGATTTGGATGACGAATAGTCTTGGTCAGAAAAGGTAATATGGTGGGGAGTCATGATATATCCTACCATGGCTTTGAATTGGCTGACATCAATATCTTAGGGCACGGAGGATTCTTGCAATGTTTTATCTAGGATGGCCTTATGGGCAGGCGAGATGTGTAACAACTCAAGGATAGAGATTTGTACCGGTGTTTTTCCAAGCTGATCAATAAGATTAAATTTTCCTTTAGGTTGGGATTGCTTGCTTTGTGGACGCGATTGCAACTACGAAGTGGACGGGCTAGCTATTGTTACCTTTGGTTGTCTAGGGGGAGGAGGGTTGGCTATGGTGACCTTTCTGCCACGAGTGGTGACATTTCATTTAGGGGCCTTTCTAATGGTGACCATGCAGACATGTTCATCAGTTGTTCTAATGTGATGTACGATAGGCCTTCCAGAATAGTCATATCCAATACAGGCATGGTTGGCTCGATTATTGTTATTAGGGTTTGACGTAGAAGGGTTTCCTGAACCATGATCCTGTAGTGGGTTTTTGTGTATTGTATGATCCGCATTAGAAGCAAATTGTGGTCCACTAACTTCAATGATACACTTTTCAATAAGTTCTTGTACTAGGTTTTTCAATTGTTTGCAGGAAGAAGTTTTATGTCCTTTTATTCGATGAAAGCTGCAAAATGCATTATCATCCCACCAAGATGGTTTAAATTGCCCAAGGTCATATGGTTTGGGGTCCTCAAGTGTGATGACACCATTTTGAAGGAATTTCTTAAGAACTTCTTCAATAGGCTCACCCAAGGGGGTGTATGTGCGACTTCTAGGGAATTGTCTTGGTTGTCTAGGTTGCCTTTGATTTTGATTGTTTTGATTGCCTTGGTTATTCTGATTTGTCTGGATAGCATTAGCAGCATAGATTTGCATCATCATCTGTGTGTTTTTTGGTTGTGTCCCTTTTAGGGTAATCATAGGACCCATAGCGTTGACAGCCTTAGCATCGACTACACCATCGTTGGTGACATGTTTGTTCTTAACCCAATATTTATTTTTGTCAGCAGAAGAAGGGTTTGTGTTTGTGTTTTTGGGACCATATTTTGGTCTTCCTTCTGCAATGAGGGCTTGTTCAACTTGGACACCTCGTTCAACTAGGTCCGCAAAATTTGTGCAACAATGAACACGCAAGCCATTTTTCAGTGGGCCCATTAACATTTGTACAAACATGTCAACTTTTTCCTTTTCAGGTATGTCTATATGACAGCGACTCGCTAGGCCCCTCCATTTTTGAAAGAATGGTAAAAAGGTTTCACCTGAATCTTCTTGTGTGAGCTAGCATAGATTGGTAATGGAGGTGTCTGTGTCAATGTTGTATGTGTAATTTTTCATGAATTTTTCAGCAAGTTCTTTCCATGATTGAATTCTGGGTTGCAGTGTATAGAACCATTCTAGGGCTGGTCCTGCGAGGATTTTAGGAAATAGTTGCATTAGATATGTGTGCTCATGAGCAATATCTACACTTGTTACAAACTCTCTGATGTGGTCAAGTGGATTTGTTTTACCCTTGTATTTGTTGAAGTTTGGAGCCATATAACCATGTGGAAATGGTGGCATGTACAAAGTTGTATCAAAAGGATATGGACATAAGTTGTATGGCATTTGTGTCTTCTTGTCAAAGGTTTTCATATTTTCCATCTGTTTTTGGAGGTCATCCACTCTTGCTAGTAAGGCGTGTACCATAGGATCATTGGTTGCCTGAAAGTAAGGTATGTTCTAATTAGGTGTTTGCTGATATTGCCAGTTGTGAGTGGGAATTTGTTGTTGAGTATGAATCTGGGACGAGTATGTGGGAATATGTGACCCAACCATGTTTTTTTTCATTTGAGGTACCTAAAATTCTTGACTCATTTGATTGCCAAAGTTACACATTTTTTGCGTCATTTGAGTTCCTTGTCCTTGTTGAAAGAATTGTCCATGTAGCATGTTGGTGTTTGTTCCTTGGGAGTGTCCATGTGGTGCATTGATATTTTGTCCTTGTCCATGTGGGATGTTCATTTGCGATGATGTGTTAAAGTTGTGTTGAGGGCCTTGAATGAAAATGCGTCGTGAGTTTCGTCCAAGGGATTAGATGAGGTTCCACTGTAAGGATGTGATGAAGATGCCCCCATTGTCATAGATGAAAATCCAAACATAGGATTTGAGGAAGTGATGCCTACTGATGTAGATGCAAAGGTGGCTCCTATCATTTGTGAAGATGATGTGGATGTTGTAGGCATGGTCTATGAAAAGGTAGCTCCTATTGTTTGTGAAGATGATGTGGAAATTGTAGGTGCAGTCATAGTAGATGTTCCTCTCGTAGACGTTGTGTTGGTTGAAGAGGAGGTGTTTTGATTTATGGTGCCACTAGATGTCGCATTAATAGTGGTAGTGACAACTTGGGTAGTAACGGCAATGTTATTGGTTGAGGTATTGTTCTTGTCATGTTGGTATGTCGTGTTTTGTGTCGTATTATTAGGAGAGGCAGGTTGTATGGTATTAATGTCGAAGCCTTTTGGTAATCTTGCCCCTTGGTCTAAGAGCATAGCGAGGTATCATTCAAGACCAAGTCTTCGAAAAACGAAGCGACTTTAGGATTTTGGGTTGTTGCCTCTAATTTTTCAGCATAGACTTGTCCATTTTGGTCTCTTTGTATGAATTGTTCAAAAAGTGGATTTTGAAAAGAAGTTGACATGTTCATGGAAGATTGTGCATTCAAATTGCCAAATGGGTCATCAAAGATCTAGTCATTGGAATTGGTGTTGATGTTGGTGTTGTTGTCAAAGTCTTGTCCAAAGTCTGCCATTTGTTTTTTCTTTCTTTGAAGTCTTGTTTCCACCATCAAAGAGATTGCTCAAATGAAGATGATGACAATGCAAGTATGACACTAGTCTATGTTTTTGTTTTTTTGTGTGATAAAGGATGACAACGCAACGAGATGATAATGTGTACCTAAGGAAATGTGTAATGTTGAAAAGCGAAAGTGATGATTATGAATAGGATGACAATGATGACAACGTGCAAAATAAGGACTAAGATGATTATGTCAACTAAAGATGCAACTAATGCAAAGTCTAGGTTCAAAATAACAACTAGGATGAATAATGTTTTTTGTATTTTCTGGGAATAAAGTATCCAAGATATAAACTAGAATGCAATTTGGAGAAAGGGGTACCTAAGCACTCTAAGCTTAATCTTTGTGTTCGATTTTAGTTACCAAAGGACTTATTGAAAATGACAAGGTGACAAAGTACAAAGGACTAGTTAGTTTTCCTAGCTAGACTGCTGAGTTGAAAAGCCTCACAAAAAGTGACAATGATTGAAGATAGAAGTGAGTGACGAAGTCCAAGATAACCTAGTTTCGAAAGCAATGATTTTGCAAATTGTGATAAGGTTGGCCTAATCCAAAGTATGCAAAAATGAAAACCTAAGGTCAAGCTAATGCTAAAATGATGATTATGAACCTAATGGATAAAAGTAAAATTTGAAAGATTAAGCCTATGATAAAAAAATGCAAACTAATGGGCAAAAAATGAAGATTTTGAGCAATTCGAAAGTTGGTTTCTGACAGAGACCTCTTGGAAGAATTGTTTGACAGCAGGCTGACAATGTTTAGACTCAGATTTTGGTTTGCATCAGGGTTTTGTTTCTATCAGGAAAATGCATCGTTTGAGGCAATAAATGTGTCACAGTATGGCGGATGCATTTTAGTTTAAGCGAATGCGGTTCCAGAATTAACAAATGCGACAGCGTATGGAAAATGCGGTTCTTAAAAGTTCGGATGCGTCGCGACGCATGCAGATGTGGTGTTTTGAGTGGAAAATGCGGTTTAACAAAGCGATTGCGTCTCAGAAATTTGCAAATGCGTTTCAATTCAGCGAATGTGTTTTAACAGTTGCGTCACAGTTTGTTAAAATTAATTTTTTGAATCTATTGAGAGCAAATCTGATTTGTCAAAGGTTGAATGTTTTGTCCAGAAGTGTAAATGTAGTGAGCAATGTTTGAAAATCCAGCAAGCACTTGACAAGCACAATGTTTTGGTGTATGCAAATGCACATGAGACAAGCACAATCCTAATAGGTCAATAGGCCAAGGGTTTGTATACTTGATATAGCCCACCGATATACCCCGGATTGGTGCTAAACACCTTTCCTTCTCGAGAGCGGATAGCTTAGAAGTTTGGTGGCACTGGCTCCCCTCCATGGCTCATTAACATAATTTGGGCACACCAACCTTGGATTCTTGGGTAGTCACTTCCCAAGAATTGCTATCTCTACTCAAGGGGATCAATAGTGAGTGTCTTCGGACATGATATTGTACCCTGCACTATACCAAGAACGGCTGAGAAATGGTTGGCCTCTAAAACAATAGGTGCTTAGTAAGGGCATTTCATTCATAGGGCATGATCCATGCGGCGAGAGTCCCCTTTTGGATCCATCTCATCGAAACCATACGCGTGATTCTTGGGTTTTCCCCAAGAATTCACTTTTATATACCAGCTGGAAGTCCCTCGAGTTCAGGTTGCTACCGGTTTGAGTCGTCCTGGGGTGAGTATTTTTTCCCACCAGAACAGACCCAAGTTCTAGAGGCAATAACCATTTCTCTTACACCCAAGATCGCATGAATGCGCAAGGGGAGAGGATACTTCGATTATTGCATCAAGGTGACAAAATTTGAAGACACTTGTAAATTTTAATTACCAAATGATAATGTGAGGAGGACACACAAGACACTTTGTTCTTTTTAAAAGTTTAACTTGAAATATGAAAAACAAAGTTCATTTTAAACTCGTGTCATGAGAATGCAAGTTCATTTTAACCATATGAATTTCAATGCATGCTTGTGTTTATTTTAGCCCAATGACATGAAAATGCAAGTTGTAATTGTAAATTTTAGGCCCAATGAGTGATTCATGCAGATTTTTTGTTCATTTTAACCCCCATGAATAAAATATGCAATTTGTTGTTCATTTTAAGATCAAATGAGTGACATGCAAATTGTGGTTCATTTTATCCTCATGAGTGTAAATGCAATTTGTTGTTCATTTTAAGACCAAATGAGTGACATACAAATTGTGATTCATTGTATCCTCATGAGTGTAAATGCAATTTGTTGTTGTTGAAAGCACACAAAATTGATTATGCCTAAAAAAATAAAAAATCTCGATTTTTGTTTCTATAGAAATAATTTTTTAGACTCTCTCCAAGTTGTGCCACATGCTGAAAACAAGAGATTAGTAACTCAAAAGAAAAGCTTAATGGCAACAACAACTTAAAACTGTGATAACTTTCTCAAAACTTAACGAAATTTTAAATCATTTGAATCCATGGAAAGCTGAAAATCAAACCTTTAAAACCCAGAAAGTACTTTTTCAAGATTCTGAACAAAAAAAAATGTTATAGGGAAAAGAAAACGCGGGTTTTAAAAGCTAGATTAAAAAACAACAAATACTAAAACAGTCATAACTTTCTCAAATCTTAACAAAATTTTAAACCATTTAAAGTTCCGGAAAGTTAAGAACAAGGCCTACAAAACCCAGATAATCATTTTTAAAGATTCCATATGCCCATTTTTTTGTGCTCAAAAAAAGATGATGGGATTTCGTATGAATTCTTGGCTGTAACCTACAAAATAGCAAAAACAAACAAGAAAACAAACCAATTTCTCTGCAAAATTATAAGATTCGCGTCGGGTTCACCAATGTGAGATGGGGTTAGAAATCAAATAGCATAGACAAAGTGACAGCCAACACTTCTAAACTATTAACCTCATCCAAACAAGAGAAAACAATGAAAGCATAAGGAAAATAAAACATCAAATCAAAATACTCCCCATGCTTGAACTTGAATCACTTCTCTTGCTCTCCTATTTCTCCTTTTGCAAATATGCCCTCAAATTTGTAGTCTAACTTGTGCAAATACCTGCAAATTGTAAGTAGAAAGTTGGAGAAGAATAGTTGTTAAGCTGAAAATGGAGAAGGAAGGTTGCTTTTATAGACAACCCTTCAAATGGACGGTTGAGATTAATCCTCTAGAAGGATTCCAAGATCAATGGATGGGAATGCATGAGAGGGAGGTTACGAAATGGATGGTTGAGATTAAGTCTCATAAAAGATGTCAAGATCAACGGTCCAGAATTGATACACCAAAAATATGCCATGCATGGAAAAGCTATGACGTCGACGGCTATGACACTGGACTATGACAGACATGCAAGACATAGCTATAGAAATGAATGTTATGACAGGGGATTATGAGACCATCTTTGACCAGTGGAGTGCATAAATAATTTATTTTAAATTATTTATTCAAAATGGAGGAAAATGACAAGTGGCAAATAAATAATTTATCCAAATTATTTATTTAGATAAAAAATGACAAAAGGAGCATTTAATTAAATTAATCAATTTAATTAAATGGGGAAATGGAAATTAGACATCGATAATTAATTTGAATTATTTATCCAAAAGAGAGGAATGAAACACAATTAAATAATTTGACAATTATTTAATTATAGAAGAATAAAAGGTCAAATAATGATTATTATTATTATCTGACTATAGATGAAAGATAAATAATTAAATAAAAAATGATTTATTTAATTATTGAAGAAAGGGATATATTAGCGACGCAATTAAATAATTTTAATTGATCAAGATAGAATAAAGATGAGAAGGTGAATTAATTAAATAATTAAAATTATTTAATTAATAGAGGAATGCGGTCAAACTTAATTGAATAATTAAAATTATTCAATTATCGAAGGACAACGACCAAGAAAAATGATGCTCACAGACTTAGGACATTTTTCAGTGTCTACACATATATTAAGATGTATAAAAATTTAAAGATAAAATTGGACAAGTTGGAATAGATGGTACTAAAGGAAATAAAGTATAAATTATCTATGATTAAATGACATGAAATCATAAGAAACCTACCTATAGACCAAATCATAGCCCTTGATATAGGTACTATGAACAATAATCTTCCAAATATTGATTAATCTCATGCTATTAAACAATCAAAGACATATAGCTATGCAAAATGATGGACCGACCTTTAAGATGTTATTATGGAAGAGAGATGGGGCCATAAGGGAAATAAAAAGCATGTGGGAAAAGGAAAAGAAAGATTTAATATTTAAGAAAATACAAAATAAGGATACTAAAATAAATAGATTGAAAGATTGGAAAAGATTAACTACATGAAAATTATAGGTTTGTGCCCTTTTAGTAGGGTGTATGCCATGTTATTGAAGGATTTTTTTTTAATTTTCACTTCATACAAATTTATTTTGATCTTTCCTACAAAATGGAAAAATCAAGGTCATTATCTAAGGTTTACAAGGATAACACTGTTGAGATTCAAAATCAGCTATGTGAATTCTACCTCCATGACTTGGCAATCTAATACAATGGAAAATGGAATCTCATTCTCAATGCAAGTGATGTACAAATTAAAACACTCAACTCTTTTATAAGGAATGAAAGGAAAATGGGTGAGCAAATGTAAAGGTACACAAAATAAAAATTCATTCCCCTATGAATTTTTGGTGAAGCCAAATATCCAAATATAGTGGCAATTGAGTAGATACATCTCATGGAAATCCATACAATGGAAAAATGTTAAGCATGATCATAGTGTTGATCATTCTATTTTTTAATCTTTGGTTATAGGAATTGGGATAGAATCCTTCACCTTTGGAATGAAAGTATGGAAAGAACTCACCTCAAAATTACACAAAAGGGAACCTTCTTCAATGTATAATCGTCATCCAATAGTTATAAGGACATACAGATACATCAAATTGATTAAATAATATGATTTCTCTTGGCTTCCACTTACATTTCAACCACCCATTTTGTGGTTTCATTTTCCTCATTAACATGGTAATAGAATCTTTGATGCAATAGATGAGGGTGTTGAGTGGGAGAGAATATAGAGACAAAAAGGATCTTACTTGAAGCAATGTGAAGGACCTACCAAACCATTTGATTTTAGACTCCTCAACTTAATGCACAACTAGAGGTCATTGTTTCTTGAGGACATACAACACATTTAGCTAGAGGGTGGTGATCAAATCAAATATTGCCTTTATTTATTGCTTATTTTCTTATTTTTAAATACATTCCAAAGAAATTTCTACCTTTAAGAAACACCTTTTAATTAATATATTTTTATAAGAACTATGTTTAATTGTATGATGTTTAACTATTTGTTAATGTGATGAAGTAGTTTTGATTATACGGGAAAAAAAAGTTTTGAAGGGACCTGAAACCCTTTACAACTTGAGATACAAAATGTTGCTCAAGAGATACTAAACTAAGACACCAGCAGCAGCCCAAAACTCACAACAATAGGAGAAACAAAATGTTGCTCGAAGGATAAAACACTAAACTATCAGCAACAACCAACAACAACAAAACAGCAAAACAATAGGAAAGAAACCGAGACCCAAAAGCAGAAAAACAAATAAAAAATAGACAACAAGACACTATTTCATACTACTTAAGGTGTTGGCCACCTCAAGCTGTTGATTCCTATGCAACCCAATCATATCTAGCAATTCTTTTTTCTCAGCTTCGAAGGATTTCTTCTAGTCAGCCAGCCCTCTAACAGCAAGGCCTTTATCATCATCCTTTGCACCTTTTTTCCCTTTTCCTTTGTCCAATTATTCCTTCTCCATTAACTCAAAAAAATATAATTGGTCCTCTCTAAGCTCACTAATCTTGTGAAATAGGACCTCCAAAGAATCCACACTATTCTTTACTAAAATGTGACAGGCATGGAGAAGTTTCTTTATATCCGCATTGGTATCCAATACCTTGGTTTCTAACCCATCCAATCGCTGCTCACAAATGGACTTGAAATTAGTGAATGAACCCTCAAGATCAACAATTTTGTTAATCAGAATATTTGAGGTTGAACCCTTCGAAATATTATGCAAATTCTCCTTCAAACCCCTAATTTTGATGTTGACCCCTATTAAATTCTTGGAGAGTCCATTTTGCAAGTTTGAAAGTACTAGTAGCCCCTTCCCTCACCATGTCAAGAAGCTCAAACATAGAGGTGGAATCATCATTAAGATAGGAGAAATCCTCTGATAGGGGATTAACCTTTAGAGGCTCCGACTTCGCATGCTTCTACTCAACATCCTCCTCCTCCTAAATGTTTTTCTCACCCTCGATTTCCACATTAGGAGAGTTACGAACCAGGGACTCATCAATTTCCACTACCTTCTCTTCCAGAGCCTTCTCCTTGCAAAGCTCCATGGTGACCTTAACCGTATCCTTTGAGGCTTGGTTTTTCATCTTGGCAATGTGCTTAGAACCCCTCCTAGGCTTATCTTTGGCCTCCATTGTCAATACATTCTCTTGACACCCCTCCTTACCACCAACCTCATTATCACCTTTGCCAATGTCCAATGCATCATTCATGGTCGCGGAATCCCCAGAGCCCACTTTCATAACTTCACCATTAGATTGGGACTTCGACTCTTGCAAAATAAGATGTTTAGTGTAGACACAGAAAAATTTCCTAAGTCTGCAAGCGTCATTTTTTATTTGTCTTTGTCCTTCAATAATTGAATAATTTTAATTATTCAATTATGTTTGATCATATTCCTCTATTAATTAAATAATTTTAATTATTTAATTAATTCACCTTCTCATTTCTATCCTGACCAATTAATATTAATTAATTGTGTCACTAATTTCCTCCCCTTCTTCAATAGTTAAATAAATTATTATTTATTTAATTATTTTATCACCTTTCATCTATAGCTAAATAATTACCATTAATTATTTAACTATTCATGGTCTTTTAATTCCTCTATGGTTAATTATTTAACTATTCCCTTGTCATCTTTCCTTATTAAATAATTAATCTAAGTTAATTATTTAATGTCTCTATTTCCATTTTTCCTCTTATTTAACTAAATGGTTGAATAATCATTTTAATTAAATGTCCATTTTCATTTTCCTCCAAATAAATAATTTGAATAAATTATTTATCTCCACTTGTCATTTTCTTCCATTTCTGAATAAATAATTTGAAATAAATTATTTATGCACCACCTGATCAAAGATGCTTCGTCATAATCCCCTATCATAACATTCATTTCTATCATAGCCTGCATGTCCTGCATGTCTGTCATAGCCATCAGGCATCATAGCTTTTCCATGCATGGCATATTTTTGGTGCATCAATTCTAGACCGTTGATCCTGGCATCTTTTCTGAGGCTCAATCTTGGACATCCATTTCATAACCTCCCTCTCATGCATTCTCATCCATTGATCTTGGAATCCTTCTAGAGGATTAATCTTAGTCGTCCATTCGAAAGGTTTTCTATAAAAGTAGCCTTCCCCCTCCACTTTGTCCTTAACAACCATTATCTCCAACTTTCTTGCTTACTATTTGCAGGTATTTGCACAACTTCAACAACAAATCTGATGGAAAATATTGCATAAGAAGAAGGAGAGACAAGAGAAGTGAACCAACTACAATATGGGGAGTGCTTTATTTTGTTTGCTTTCATTTTGATATCTCCATTTGTTTGTGTTCTCTTGTTTGATGTGGTTTTATAGCTTAGAAGTGTTGGTTGTCACTTTATCTATGCTATTTGATTATTAACCCCCTTCACACTTAGTTGCTCGTTTATCTTTAGAACTACCCTTCTTCCTCTTTTTTGAGGAGGTAGCCGCAAGGGACAAGGTTTATTCCTCACCATCTCCATTCCACTCCTCATCCTCAAATTCGATGGTATCCAAGCCAAAAGAGCTAGAAACCTCATTAATAATCTTCTCATTGCCCTTGATTGAAGAGGCAGGGATAAGGGCTTTTACGTGCTCCATGATTAACAGAATAAGGCCCTCATGAAGGACTAGTGCCCTCCTATTTTATAAGTGTGCATACATAGAGACCTCCATGGAAGACAAGAGAAAGAACAGAAAGGAAACAAACATCTCGTGCCTAAAATGGTTTAAAAGAGTAAAATTATGGCCAAGGATTGTAGTAAATTTGCCTTCTAGAGTCACATACTGCATTATTACTTCCACAATATTCGCCCATATCTTATTGAGAGACTTCTACTCATAGCCCCAAGCATCCATCTTGATGATCTTATTCCTTTCATCATCTTTTAAAAATTGAGCCATTGCCTCCTCGTTACTCTTCGTCTTTGAAGAATTTACGACCAACCATAGGCAACCCAGTCACAGTAGAAATCAGGTCCTCGTTGATATCAACAACCAAGCCCTTCATCTTAAGTTTGTGGTTGTGCCAACAAGAAAGAAACTTCACCAAAGCATTTGGATCATGACCATGCAATCTTTCCAAGAACAGGGTAAAATCCCCATGTTGAAGAATCCTCCAAATTTTCTTCTTCTTTCTCAGGCTCGTGCAAGAATGGGGCTCAATTATGCTTCTTTCGCCTCCCATATTCACAATAACCAAAAGCAAAAAACCTTGGCAATTAGAATTTGACTGAAATCCAACAAGCTGGACAATACCCACAAAGTTTGTGAGTCGAGAGATGGTACTAATGGTTAAATAACACCATCGCATAAACTCAACCAAAACCATCATTTCTCATTAAGATCCTAGTTTCCTTGGGAAGGGGACAACCTTCCTCCCACGCTCGATACTCATTAAGCCTGACAACTTCATTGGAGAAAAAATATACCAATGAATTACCTTCTCTCCAGCTAGGATTATGGGTGACATGTAGGTAATTAATGATGTTTAAGGAGTCCCCTTCCACCCATAGTTTAGAGTAACCCTTGTCCACCACATACTTAGTACTTATAAATGCAGCCTCTGCCTCAGCACAATGATTTGTCTGATTTCCCAACAGGAGTGCCACCATGCCTAAGATCCTACCATCCTCATTCCTCAACACCCCCCCATAACTAGCAAGACCAGGGTTACCCTTGGCTGCCCCATCAAAATTAACTTTAACCCACCCTAAAGGTGGTGGCCTCCACTTAGTATTCAATCTAGTGTCTAGGTTGGGCTTTGGAATCTCAAAAGGAACAAAGGGGATCTTCTAGTTAGAAATCACCAGCAAGTCATACCAAACCAAGCAAGTAGGTGGGGCACACCAAGGAGACTCGGACCCAATAAGAGAAAAATTCTCCAAGATCGCCCAACAAATCTTGATGAAAAGACTACCAATCTTGATGAAGTATTTATTTTCAAGATAATACAACATTTTATCTTAGATATTATGACTACCATGTTCATGAGTATTTAAAGTTCAACCAATAGGGTTTTCATGGAGCTATCTATTTCCTACAACAACTAAGGTTCACATCTTGTAGCCATGGCTAAAGCATTCTTTCAACCAATATTATAGTGTGCCCATAGCCTTGAAAACAACTTACTTGTAGTTGTGACAAAATTTTCCTTACAACCAAGGATGAATCACACCAAAAATGAGGGAGAGCACCTAAGAAGGTGGTAAAATAATGAGACTCAAATAGGATAGATATATTATATATGGAATCAAAACCAAAAAATAGTGTCAAATAAAGACTAATTAAAACCAAATATATGAAAAAATAAAAAAATGATCATATGTGATGTGTTGATACATTGAATGTGCTTTTTTAGAAAACTAGTGGCATGATAATAAGATTGATATAATAGATTGATAAACTTACATCATAAGGCTATGATGATGGTAGATTCCCAAATGGGATGAGAGACCTTCCATTTATAGAATTTCCAAGAAAGAAATCAAAGACCAAGATGCATTGGTTGATAGATGGCTATGATTGATTGAGATCTAGGGTTTGGATTAAGGTTTATCCTTGTAACAAGTGTCACATGAGGGCTAGAGGTGTAAAAGGTAGATTTGACTTTTGGATGCTCACACATGTGAGAGAAAGAGGGGGGTAGGATACTTGTCACATGATAAAAAAAATTAGATTGTGATCCATGTGAAAGGATTCAATGGATATAATTAAATGGATTTAAATATTGGAGGAAAAGGAAATAGATATTAATTAGCCTAAATCAATTAATTAATTGGATATTAATTAATTGATTTAGTTGGAGGATTTGAGGATAAAGCTAAAATAATTAAATAAATATATATTTAATTAATAAAGGTGAGGGATAAAGGTAAAGGATGAACTAAATCAATAAATATTTATTTAATTAACTAGGATACGGTAAAATCTAGTGTGGTTGGGTATGAGAAAATTTAGATGTCTATATTTTTTCGGGCTCTTTGATATGACATCATGACTATAAGAAGTGGTATTGCATAAAATAATAATAAAAAATAGTAGATAAAAAGGTATGAGGACTAGTGGCATGATTCCCTAGTCATTGGTAGGATGGGTAAGGATGATGAGGAGGCAGTGGTATTCCCCCTCAAGAGGATACACATGTTCCAAGAACATGGGAGTGCTCTCAAAAGGGATGTGAGAATTAGATGGATGAAGGATGCAATTAAGAAATTAGAGGATGGATGGGAATCACGACACAGTGGTATAAGAAACCTAAATTTGATATTGTACTTGATGTTATGCACCAAGGTATAAGGAACTAGAGTGACAATTTGTCAAGTACATGATCAGAAGGTCAAATGTAAACATATGCCTTATGAAACCATGATATAGAAGACCATGATAATAATATGTAAATATGGTGTAAAGACTATGATAAATGCAAACAAGGATTACACACATAAGGAACAAGAAAGTATACACATAAAACCAAAAATAAATTAGGAGTTTTCACCTAGTCAAGTTAAAAATTGATTGATTGATGATGATGAGGATAAATAATTTAATGATAAGAATAATGTGTACCCAAATTATAATGTTGTTAATGGTAAAAAACATTAGTATTGGTAAGGATAAATCCCTATGATGATAATTAGATTGAAGTGGAAAAATGGATTATTAGTTGATTTGGATCAAAATTGATGGATGTTTTAGGATAATGCATTATATTGCAAAATTGGATTGCATGGATTAAGATTAATTGCATTGGATGGATTGGATTGGAGTTATGGAGGGAGGATAAATGGATTGGATAGGATGGGATTGCATGAAGTATATGATAGTTACAATATAGGAATAGATATGAACCAATGACAAGGGAAAACCAAAGCTTAAAAATTATGGAAGGATAAAGGAAGTTCTTAGATATCAGATAAATGGATTGAGTGGATGGATAATGAATTGGAGATAGGAGGATAGGAGGAGGAAGCTCCAAGGACTATTTTGCAAAGGAATGATATGCCCCACATGAAAGAGGAATAATATGCCCATACTAAAGGGAGTGATATTGTGGTTTGATGGTGGGAAAAGATGCATGAGATGGAAGGATAATGCTTAAGGGACATGGATGGTAGAGGAAGTAAGATTTGTACTATCCAAAGAATACATGGATATTTCCCCACTAGTCTTATCAATATCAAAGGTGAAAAGGGATGATAAATTGGATAGTATGGGAGGAAGAGGATAGGATGAGGGATATAGTATGGAGGATTTTGGCAGATTTGGATATTCTTACCTTAGTATTATCAACATACAAGGTTGGAAATGATGATGGATTTGGATAATGTGTAAGGAAGGAGATATGATGAGGGATATGGGATGAAGGATATTGGAGGACGTGGAAAAGATATGGTAGGTGGGACATAGTGGATGAAGCTTTTCCCCAAGTGTAGAGTATAAGAGGATGAGGGATTACACATGACACCTTTTTTCTAGGTTTTCATCATGATACTTCTCCAAGGTGCCACAAGAAGTGATTTTCGCCATTGGATTCATTTCTCTTTAATTTTTTGATAATTTGATATTTTAATTTATTTTTATTTTTTGCTTTATTGAATTTTTGGAATAGTATGGATGAAGAGGGATGAGGATAAGGATGTGGATGAGTTGATTTTGGAAGATAATGTATGGGTGATATGGATATGGATAAATGATTCAAGTTTCTAGTTACATAAATAGTATCCCTTGAAGACACACTACAATGAACCATGGAAATTGGAGGTATGCTCATAGAAATTGGTAGAATGATGGTACGGGGAATGAAATGGATGAGGAGATGGAGAGGGATAAAGTTCTATACAAAGTATTGGATGAGAAGGATGGAAGGATGAAAAATAGACATTGGATAATAGATTGAATGCTAGAAAAATTATGGATGAGTGAAAGGAATTTTTTTCAAGACCAATATTGGCATACACCTTGAGTGGTGGTGGAATTGTTGAGGAGAAGTGGATTTTTTATTTTGAGATTTGGATGAGGGATTGGATGTGGATTTTGGGATAGAAGGGTGCAAAATGTATTTGGAAGATAGGAGGCTTTTAGATGGAGTGGAGAACTTAGGAGTGGAGGAAGCTTTTGGAGGAGTATATTTGAATGCCACTTTGTATTGTGATTTGGAATGAATCACTTATTTTATTTTCTTTGGAATCCACATGGTTTTTATTTTTTTCATTTTTCTTCATGTGCCTTTGTGGCCTTTTGTATTGAGCTTGTTTTTGGATCAATTTTTTCTTGGATCTAGCATGTCTTTTGGATAGGACATGATGATCCTTGGATTTCTAAATTTTATATTTGGCATCCAAATTACTTCCAATATCAATGGTATGGGTGCATGAAGATGAATTATTTGGAGATATGGTATATGGGTTGATGTAGGAAGGATGTTGGACATAATGAATGGATTTAAGCCTTTTTATCTTGATTGGGTATTTCATGTAATAGATAAATAGGATGATGAGATTTTGAGATAGGAGTGATGGTTGATGGAATGTAAGTACCTAAGATGGATGGAAGGAATTAATGACTTGGTTTTAGGACATAAGGGCCCAAAATAGATTTGAAAGAGAAAGGAACGAGTTTTGGAACATAAGGGCCCAAAATGGTTTTGAAAGGTTATGGATGGGGATGTTTGGATTTAGATGGAGGGATGTGGGTTTTGGGAGGAAAAAAACCATCTTGAGTATGATATAGATAGAAAAAACCATGATAATTTATATTTTCTTTGATATAAAGGGGTTCTAATATCCCTTGTTCATGGATGTCTAACTATTTTCCTTGGTAGTGCATGTTTATGTATCAAAAATTCCTTTTGTCAATGGGATATTTGTTGTTTTGGAAGAAAGGCATGATTCTA
This sequence comes from Sequoia sempervirens, assembly GCA_007258455.2. Taxonomy (NCBI): domain Eukaryota; kingdom Viridiplantae; phylum Streptophyta; class Pinopsida; order Cupressales; family Cupressaceae; genus Sequoia; species Sequoia sempervirens. The sequence goes on from VDFB02105785.1 coordinate 304,159,303, forward strand.
TTTTGAGGGGGATATAAGGTCAAAGGATTTGTGGGTTCTTGGTGGGAATCAAATTGGATGAAGGTGGAGTAACCAATTTGATAGGTGTGGGGTTCAAAAGTGTGTTGTATGGGGGTGATGAAATCTTGAGAAGGATTAGGACAATGAAAGGTACTAGGAAGGATGTTGGGATATTGAGATTGGAAAGGATAATAAGATGGATTGGTAGGGATGATTTGATCTTGAGATGGAAGGGTATCATGTGATGGAGTGGAAAGGATGCTTTGATCTTGATATGAGAGGGGATCATGATATCAAGTGGAAGGGATTATTTGATCTTGATATGAGAGGGGATCATGAGCTGGAGTGGAAGAGATGTTTTAATCTTGATTTTGAGGGGTATTTATGGTAGAATTCTTTGGAAAAATATCTTAGCATGTTTGGAGTAGTGTCGATGGTGTGTTTGGGGGAGGTATATTGGATAGAATCTTTAAATTGGGTGGATGGAGGGATTGTAGATTCATGAGGTTCATAAGATTGGGGTTTGATAGTTTCAATAGGTTGGATGGTGTTGTGAATTTAGAATGGAATGAGGAGTATGGGGTGGTTGGTGACCTAATCAATAATAAACTTAGATGGTTGAGTGGGGTGATATTACAACTTTGTTATTTTTTCTTTGCTAGGAGTCCTTAGAGGAATTCTAGAGTGAAAAATGTAAATGGTTTAGGCTTAGATGGAGGATTAGGATTATGGATTGGAGGAATAATATTGTATGGATGATTATGATTAGGTGGAGAATTATGATTATAGCTTTGAGGATCATAAGATAAGAGATTTAGATTGTGGGTGGGTGATGGGGGTGTTGTACAAATATGGAGATTGGGATATGGATGGGGGAGAAGATGGAGGTACAACTGTTAGGTGAGATGGAAATGTTGGTGAGGGAAAAAAGGGAGATATGGATGAGGGATAGGATGGATTTCCCTTGTCAAAGATATGATAAGAATGATAAATAAAAATGTGTGTAAGTGTGATGGTATAACTTATGTTATTCATTGATTGGCCAAAGGATATTTGATTGTGGATGGGTAGGTGCTGGAAGCTTGGAGAAATTTTACTATTGATTATAGCTTCAATGTGGTCCACAAGACTCTCATTATCATCACAAGGATCATATTTTGGTTGGTTAATAAAATTAGCCTCATCTTCATCATATGAGATCATAGTGTTTGATTTACCCTTAATTATAATTTTTGGCATTGTTGTGTAGGGTATGGATTCATGATTTGGATGGAATTGGGATGGATGAAAGTGTATTAGAAAATATAAAGGTAGGGTGAGTCAGGTTGAATAGTTGGACAAGATTATGTGATGATGGGAGTATGAGGATTTTAACCTAAGATGTAGATAATAAGATGGTATAGTATGGTATGGTAGGATGTTGGCCTAAACCTATGATAATTGCTATGTGTACTAAAAAAGGGATGTTATGATGTGGATATGGGTGAAGTATGGTGTGGGATGAATGTAAGTGATAGTCTAAATATAGAATATGGATGATGTAAATGATAATGGATTTGGATGATAGTCTAAACCTTGGAAATAAATATCTATAAAGATATCAACCTAAGTTATAGACAAAAGAATGAAATATGATAGATGTCTATGGATGCGTATATATATGATGATGTAGAATTAAAATTTGATTGTATATGATGATGTGATATATTATATTGAATATGCTATGTGACTATGGATAATTGATGATGTAGACATATGATTTGTAGAAAATGAGGGTATGGTATGAATGTAAGTGAATGCATGAGACCTAGTATTTGGATGTTATGAGGATGTATACCTAGTGATTTGGACAAGATAATGTTATAATTAGGATGTCTATGAGGGTGTATACTTGGGATCAAGAAAATATTACAATATGAAAAGGATGTGAATGCGAGTATGTGGATTGGAATGATAGGTTGATGGATGAATCTTAAGGGGGGGGTGGGCTAGTTGTGAATCTTAAGGGGGGTGGGCTAGTTGTGACCTAGGTTGATGTGAATGGGAGTATGTGGATTGGAAAGCTAGTACAAAGATCCATGTAATGGATCAATCTATTTTTCTCATAATTTACATCAATAATTAGGTTGATCCATAGCATGGATCTTTGGACCATCTTTCCAATGCCTATAAAAGATCAAAAATTTGATTAGTGGGTAAAAAATTATGCTTATTTTCATAAAAATATTATTTTAGAAATGCAAAGTAGATGATGCAAGGATTTTTTTAGCTCTTAGGGCTTGGATTTCAGTCCAAACATGACCACAAGCTATGTAAGACTATGACTAGGGGCTTAATTGGAGTAGATATCCTTGTCGCCCATATGACTAGGGGTTCTCTGGTTGTAAAATAAATAAAATTAACAATTTATTTTTAATTGTACAGGAATAGGTTAATGATGAAGGCACAGCCCGAGACTTAGAAAATAACCCACAAACAAGAGAATAATTTTATTATTCAGAAAATGGAGCTTCTTACATGCAGAGGATCTCAAATCCCCAAGTTCTACAACACATGCAAGTTACAGAAAGCTATAGAATAACCTTTTTGCAATATGTGAGCTTGTCCGCAAAAAGTTACCCAAAATTTAGAAACCCGCCCATAAATAGAGCTCCTCTTTAGTCTGGAGCCAAAACAACATTCAATTTTGAGTTTAAGCGGTTTGGCACCAAAAATTTACAACATGAGTTCAAATTTCAAAAGAGCATTTGCAATTGTATCTTCCAGAAAGTGTGCCAACTTT